>BQKN01062997.1:199995-232430 GCA_022839385.1 Asparagus kiusianus
CCAACCGCTGCCAAACGCAGCTTCACTCGCTGCCAAACGCAGCTCCACTCGCTGCCAGACGCAGCTCTAACCGCTGCTCAACGCAGTTCCAACCGCTGCCCAACGCAGCTCCAAGCGCTGCCCAACGCAGCTCTATACCGCTACCAAACGCAGCTTCATTCGCTACCAGACGCAACTTTAACCGCCGCCAGACGCAGCTCGTAAACACTGCGTTCAAACGCGGATTTCATTCCAGAATACAGGATTTGTGTTTGACTCGTTCAAATACGAGCTAAACGGTTTCAAAACCGTTTTCCACGATCTGAGGGGATCACAACTCCACTCAGGAGTAATTTAAGGGGTGGTTACATCCATTAGCCCCACTTAGGAGCGAATTAAGGGGGCGGTTACACCCCTTAATCCCCTATAAATAACTAAGAAATCATCTTAGTTCAGATCGAGCTTTTGGGGGGCTGGCTTTGGGATTCTTCTCTTTAACAGCAAAGAAGAGATCCTTGGCTTGTTTAACCAATTACGGCTAAGATCAAACAAACTCATTCAGAGTTCTAAAAACTTGCCACGCAAGTTCTCCACAACGTTAAATCGTGAGGAGGAGGTCACGTTCCAGTGAAACAAGACATCGGATCGTCAACGAGAAGCAAACTTGACGCGAGCATTCGAGGGAGGCATCTCATCGCCACCGTGAAGAACCCAGATTTAAACAAAGGGGAGAATCCAGATCATTCTCCTCTCTTTTGTAATCGGAATCCAATTGTAATCGAGATTGAGAGAGTTGTAATCATTCTTTTTCTAAGCAGTTAGAGAGAATAAATCAAATACAATTCTTTCATTATTTTTCTTATTACAAATTTTTCCACAAACAATAATCAGTAAATCATTTACAAGTATAAATTTATTTCGGAATCCGTCGCATCACAATAGATGAGTACATCCCAACTAGGTTGGCACTTACTCACCTATATTACTATCATTTATAACTGTTTCCAAAATAATTCATTACAAATTTAAAGCTAAGAAATAAAAATTATAATTTGATGAATATTGTTTAATCTTTATATCTATCTGCTAGTCTTAACTCTTCAAATTTATCTTCAATTTCAGTCATCTGATCGATGTCTTGCGTTCGCTTCTCGTACCTCCACTAATCTTGTAAGCACATCACCGCTTATATAGTATACGGATCTAAGCATGTCTTGTGGTTGTAGATCAAACGTCATACTGTGCTGAAGGCAGATTTCGAAGCTACCATCGAAATCTGTACTGTTAGTAAGTCACGAACCATGGTGGAAAGTAGAGGATATGAAACTGATCCATATACTCTCCACCATTATAAAATATCTAAAGCATTTCCTTGATATTTAACTAAAGAAGCAGATAAATATTCATCTATTTCAGAAACCTCTAATGATGATTCAAGTCCAAATCTACCAGTTAACTCAGCTGCCATTACATACCTATCAAAATTTACACTTTTACCTTGGCCTAAGCTTGAAGGTACCGAAGCTGTAGACTGTTGTGCAGCTACACCATATCTAGCTGCATATTCATCATATAAGGTTTAAAAATAATTTCTAATAGCTAAATAATGAGAAGTAGCAGTAAGAGTGGATCCATCATCTAAGTCTATAATCTGTTCACCATACAATGATTGTAACAAACTTCGAATGCCAATATCCTTCAACATGGATTAATAAGAACCCCTAAGCCAAAAATATGAGGAATAGACCTAAAATGCTTATTAAATTTGCTTTCCATTTAAAAAATTATAGCTCCAAAAGTATCATTCATACGATATTTGTTAATAATTTTTTGAATATTTAAAATTTGTAAAGCAGATAAAGTAATAGTTGGATAATAACAGCCAGATAATAATATTGTAGCATCATAAAAAACTTATAACATCTCATTTAAATTACATATAATTATCCATTCATTTTCAGTTATTCTATAAGTACTAACAGAGCTAGAACTAGAAGAATAATACTTTATAAAATCATTTATAATTTTTTTATATTCTATTGCCACACTTAACATTGCATATGTGGAATTCCACCTATGGTCAACATCTTTTGGAATTAGTCTTGTAGGCGTATAAAACTGCCTATAGGTCCCTTAACACAGCTCGGTACGGTGATTCGACAAACCATCAAATGACGAGGCGACGAGGTCAACAAATCGCACGCGATCAACGGAATGCATCCATTTGCGTGTGGAATCAAGCCAACGGTTCGGGGAGTCAATGAGTTATCCAAACAAGAGCGGACTCGGACGAATCATGATCGAATCAAGATTAGTTTCGGACTCGAACTCAAAAACGGATTTACTGCCAAATCAGGACAACAAATCGAATCCGAACCAATCAACCACACAACCGAATCACGGACAGAACCGGACAAACGGACACACAACGGTAAATCACCGAACACCTGGAGGGCGGCTCACCGAGCCACCAAGGTAGCTCGGTGGCCGAGCCACCAAGTGGTGGCTCGGCCGAGCCACCTAGGTGGCTCAGTGGCCGAGCCACCTTGTGGTGCCTCGGCGGCCACCAAGGTGGCTCGGCCACCAAGGTGGCTCGGCCACCAAGGTGGCTCGGCCACCACCGAGCCACCATATGGTAGCTCGGTGGCCGAGCCACCTATAGGTGGCTCGGCGGCCACCAAGGTGGCTCGGCCACCACCGAGCCACCAAAAGGTGGCTCGGTGGCCGAGCCACCAAGGTGGCCGGCCGAGCCACCAAGGTGGCCGGCCACATTGTGCCCAAGGCACAGTGAGGGTAGCCTATAAATAGGCCCCCCTTTGTTCATTTGAGGAGGTTGGAAATTTTGGAGAGAGGCGAAGCCCTGCAGGATTCGAAGCCCAAAACTTAAAAAGATCCAAACTTTAGGACTTCAAGGACTTGCTCATTCAGATCTGGTGCTCGGCGATCATCAACGCCAAATAAAGGCAGGAGTTCGAGAGGACCAGATCTCAGATCTACATAGTTATACTCCGGATCAAAGCTTGGTCTTTGATCCCGAGATTTGGGCGATTTGTTCCTTAGTGAACCGATCCCCCCGGCTATTATTTCCTTAGTGGAATAATACCCGTCATACTGTGTAGATCTGTCCGGATCTAGATCGTGCGGTGGTCAACGGATCAACCATCGGCGCAGGCAAACAACCCACGCAAGCGAGCGACCGAAAAACAGGAGCTCGTGATTTGTTCGACACAAAAGGAGAAAGTTGTAATTTTTTACTTTTTGTTGATTTCTTGTAACCGTATCTTATAAAAAGACCGGAACTTTGTAATCGATAAACAATTACTGAGTGTGCAATGGAATCATCAATGAAGAAGGCTACAGTTTTTCCCGTGAACAATCTGGCGACCACAGTGGGAGCCACCGATCTTGCTGCCGAGATCGTTGCGTCGCAGCCGCGGATCCTGATCCCGGTCGTGGAGGAGGTCGAATACGAGTTCGACCAGCAGAAGTTCGAGGAGTACTTGTCGTCCTCGTCCGGATCAACCTCCCCCCGTAAGTCCAAGAAGTTCTCCGTCAGGAGAAAAGCTCGTTGGTATGAAGATGTTGAAAACACCAACGAAGATCTCGCCCCGTTGGATGCCAAAGTTGCATTGGGTGAGATCCCTCCAATTTCCAACCAGGTCAAGCCGATTCCTGCCAATTCCTCCGTCACCAAAGGAGTGGTGACTCTCTCAAAGAGAGCCCGCCAAAGACGACGCCAACGCTTGGCCCGAGAATTCGCGAAGGCAATGGAATCCACGGATGAAATCCGCCATAACGCGAGTCCGAAGAACAAGAGAGGCAAACAGCCTCAACAACCGATGAATGGCAGCTCCTCCAAGCCGCCAACGAACGAATGGATCCGTGTCAAACGGAATCGTTCGACACTTGAGGAGCGCATTCGCAAGCGCCACGCACTGTCAGCACAGGCACGGGCTCAAGTCCAAGAGGCCCATAGAAGACTGCAGAAGGAGGTGGCAAAGAAACCACCACCAACCCGCCAAGTATGGAGGCCGAAATCTGAAGCGGCGATTCAGGCTAAGGCACAATCGTTACAGCCTTCGAAGCAGGTTCAACCTTCGGGGAACCAAACGAAGTCGCCGACAATTCCCATGGCTACTCCGGGAGGTCACGCAGAATCATCCCGGAGAAAGAAGTCAGTTTTGGAGCGCCTCGGCCCACTTCCCGATGAACGAGGCAAAGCTCCAGTCCAGGAACGTTTGGGCCCGATGAAGAAGCCCCGAACGACTCAACTTGCTGGGGGTTGCCATCATTTTCAGCATGACAAGGAGTTCAAGGCTGCTGCGCACGCCAATTTGCGCATCGAAGTCCAGGAGCCCGCTGAGAACTGGCGCCCACAAAGGCATGTTTCGAGGCGCGTAACTTTTGAAAGCCCGAAGAAGGCAGTTCGCCCTCAGAAGAAAACGTTGTCATCCGATGATGATAACGTTATACCTGAGAAGTCGTGCCAACACACGATAGGTTACTCCGATCTTCAAACAGACGAGTTGTACTATCGTGTTGGGGGTACGAAGAAAACCAGGAAGAGGAGTCCTCAAAGGCTAGAGAATCAATGCCCCTGTTCCAAACTCATTCGGGCGGTATTGTCTGAGTGTAACTGCATCAAGACAGTCCCTGAAAGAGTTTCGGTTTTCGAGAGGCTCAGCACTGAAATGCCAAAGCCAAGGTCTAGGCGTTTCTGACGAAGAAGAACGGCGATTGAAGATGGAGAATTTCCGAGGGTCACCGCTAACATGACCAGCAAAAGGACATTGGCACGGGATAATCTCGAGTCGATTCTGAAAGCATCCCGGCGTCTAACCTGTATGCAGTCTAGAGCCATCGCACGAGGAACTTATGGTAGGGTTCGGACAAAACTACCTTTAGAAGGTGAAGAGTCGGATGCCTGCTCTGCGGTCGCATCAGATAATACAGTGTCCAGTGAGGGGGAACCCCGCGAGTCGCTGATGATAAGCGCGGAACAAGTGGCCAAGATGCTCGAAGAAGCCATGGCTAAACAGCAAGAGAGCTTCAAGTTCGAAATGCAGATGGCCATGCAGACTATGAGAGAGATGCATGACCAACAAATCCAGGCATTGAGGAACCAACAAGGAGAACCAAGTCATCATAACCAGAATAATCTGGAAGATGAGGACACAGGTGCAAATGAAACTCATAACGCCAATAACCCTCCCATCAATGCAGGGGGTGGCAATGAGGATGCTAGCCACAACACCACGCTTCCACCTCAGAATCGTGCTGACGAGAACTCGGGTGAAAGTTTGAAGATCAAAAACCTCGAGAGCAAAATCAATACGTTGATTTCCGCTCAAGAGGTGAAGAAAACGGGCATTCCTTGTCCATACCCAAGAGAGTGGGAATCAATCCCCTATCCGACGAAGTTTAGTCTAATAAACTTCACGCCGTTCGATGGGAAGGGTTCCCCCACTCAACATTTGATTTATTTCAAATCGCATTTGGGTGTTATCTCTGATAATGAGCCTCTGATGGTACGGTCCTTCGTTGGTACTCTTCGTGGAGCCGCCTTCGATTGGTATCGCCGCCTCAAGCCAGGAAGCGTGAATAGCTGGGACGACGTGGAGAGAAAATTCCTCGCTAATTTCTTCGACGACGACACCGAGATATCCATGGGAACGTTGCTCGACGAGAAACAAAAGGACGGGGAATTGGTCAATACCTTCGTCAAGAGGTTCCGGAATAAAGTAATGAACTGTCGGGACCCGATCACTGAGGAGTTCATTCTCCAGACTTGCCACAACAACCTCGCATTGGACGTGTTGGAAGCAATGGGGACAGCACCGTCCAAGACGTGGAAGGATTTGAAGGTCCGAGGGGAACAAGCCGAACGCTTCCTCCGAAGGAAAAAGGCCGAGAGGAGCCAATCGACGACTAATCCTCTGAACTCGAACTTCGCCTCCCGTGGTAAGGGCAAGACACCTGCAGCGGCTGTCGATGCTAATCAAACGTCGTAACAGCAGTCCCGGAGACAGCAGAAGACTTCGGATCAGAGGCCCCAAAAAGAGTACTCCTTCAATGACGAAGATGTTCCAGCCATCTTTGAATCACTCCTTAAAAATAACAAGATCAAGCTACCACCGATCACGAATCAGGAGGAAGCTGACAATACTGTGGATCCGAAGTACTGCGCATACCACAGGAGGATCCTTCATCCCACCAAGGCCTGCTTTACTTTTAAGAATAGCATCCAGACCTTGGTTGAAGCCGGCGTCATAACGCTAGAGTAAGCCAGTTGAGGACGATAATCCTCCGACCGGTATAAGAGGTTAAACTGCTCCCTGATACTCCAATAGGTATATGAGTCTAAACTATTTCATTTCTTCCACGGGAAGTTCCTGGAGAGTGCCATGCGTGGTATTCTTAAGGATAACCCGATCATGTAGCCAATACAATGATAAACCTAGTTTCGCAAGAAAAGCTGGGAATGGATAATTCATGTAACGGGAAGTTCCCGAAAGAATGTTACATATAATTTTCTTAGGGATAACCCGATCATTACAAATAAAATGATAAGCACTAAACCTAATGTTTACCCTGTCAAATCTTAGGACCAAAACCAAAATCCCCTCTCGATTCCGCCAATGAACGAGAGGCCCATAAATCGAGCGATCAAACCTTCCTACAGTTAGGATCGTCTCAAACCGCCCGCTTGGTCAAACCTTCCTATAGTTAGGGCCAAAACCAAAATCCCCTCTCGATTCCTCCAATGAACGAGAGGTCCACTTTCAAATCGAGTGATCAAACCTTCCTATAGTTAGGGTCATCTCAAACCGCCCGCTTGGTCAAACCTTCCTACAGTTAGGGCCAAAACCAAAATCCCCTCTCGATTCCTCCAATGAACGAGAGGTCCACTTTCAAATCGAGTGATCAAACCTTCCTACAGTTAGGGTCATCTCAAACCTCCCGCTTGGTCAAACCTTCCTACAGTTAGGACCAAAACCAAAATCCCCTCTCGATTCCTCTAATGAACGAGAGGTCCACTTTCAAATCGAGTGATCAAACCTTCCTACAGTTAGGGTCATCTCAAACTCTCGTTTGGTCAAACCTTCCTACAGTTAGGACCAAAATCACGATTCACTCTCGGTAAACGAGAAATTCATCCTTAGTTCGGTAATCAAACCTTCCGACAGTTAGGGTTATCCGAATCTTTTTGATTCTCGGAGTGGAGGTCCCACTCTTAGTTTCACCTTTCTGGATTCTGGGGGTGGAGATCCCACCTCGAGTCTCCTTTCTAACTGGGAATAGAATATAAAATTCTTCCTTCCTTGTTCGGGGAATAGAATATAAAATTCTTCCTTCCCACATCAATCCTTTTCTAAGAATTTAGGATTCATCCTAGGAAGTTTATCCCGAATCCTAAGCAGGGATAAGTCTGTGCCTAACATGCGCTGCCGGTTTAGTTTTTCTCCGCAGAAGAAGACACCAGAGTTCGATTCTGGGGTATTCTATCCTGAAACCTAAGCAAGGATAAGTCTGCGCCTAACCCGCGCTGCCGGTTAGTTCTTAACCGTTAAAAAGAACACTCGCCCACATATTCAACATTATGGCAGGTTGTTATTAATAACACCAAAATCCATATCTTACACTCATGGGGAATTTCATCCTGAATCCTAAGAAAGGATATGTCGACGCCTAACACGCGTCGCCGGTTTAATCTCTACCCGTAGAAAGAGATACCAGAGCCTGATTCTGGGGACCTTTATCCCAAAGCCTAAGTAGGGATAAGTCAACGTCTAATACACGTTGCTGGGTAGCCTATTCCCATATCAACGGCGAAGTCTACGTATTCGAAGTCATAGCACAAAGTCTAAGGGAGTTCATTCCTTTAGCACAACGTCACGTGCGGAACGGATTTAGACAATCCGCATGCTAGCCCGACTCAAACGGTAGTCGGTAAAGGCTAATCAAATCCGTTGAAGGATGGGGGTTAGCCAAAAATCCTAAAGTCAACGCCTAACACGCGTCGCCGGATAGCCTATTCCCGTAACAAACGGTAAAGCCTATGTATTCAACATCATAGCACAAAGTCTAAGGGAGTTCATTCCTTTAGCACAACGTCACCTGCGGAACGGACTAAAACAATCCGCATGTAAGCCCGACTCAAACGGTAGTCAGTAAGATCACATCAAATCCGTTGAAGGCTAAGGATTTGCTAAAAATCCTAAAGTCAACGTCTAATACACGTTGCTGTTTAGTCTTTTCACAGGAGAAAGACGAAGTCTACGTATTCAATATCGTAGCACTAAAAGGGTTAACTCTTTTAGCTTAACGTCACGTGCGGAACGGGCTTAAACAATCCGCATGCTAGCCCGACTCAAAGGGTAGTCGGTAAAGGCTCATCAAACCCGTTGATGGCTGAGAATTTACCAAAAATTCTATAAATACGAGTCATTGATGCATCAATTCTATAAATTGGTCTCGTGACTCAAGTATCTGCCACGCTCCAATTCCTTAAGAGCTTAAACTGTGTATACTCCAGTAGACGTATGAGTATAAATTGTGTCAAACGCCGGACAACGCGTTATAATGAAGCCTAGACGCCGGACAACGCGTCACCAGGAAGCTCAAACGCCGGACAACGCGTTGTAAATAAAGATTCAACGCCGATGACCGATGGTCAGTTCTATGTTGAAACAACCAACTCGAGCTAAAAAGTTAGAAAAGCGAGAATCGACTTCAAATTCAAAATTCCAACAGATGGTCAGACAATAAATGCAGCACCGGAACCCTTACAGACATTCGACAAAGCACCGAACAGCCTGGAGGACTGAAGGAAACAAGAATGGAAGCCACTCTAAATATCCCGTCGTAACCAATCAAAAGAGGGGACAATCATATCCAAAGTATTCCAGACTCTTCTATAAAAGAACGAGGCTGAAATACTTTGGAGGGGGTATCTGTAGGCGTATAAAACTGCCTATAGGTCCCTTAACACAGCTCGGCATGGTGATTCGACAAACCATCAAATGACGAGGCGACGAGGTTAACAAATCGCACGCGAGCAACGGAATGCATCCATTCGCGTGCGGAATCAAGCTAACGGTTCAGGGAGTCAACGAGTTATCCAAACATGAGCGGACTCGGACGAATCATGATCGAATCAAGATCAGTTTCGGACTCGAACTCAGAAGCAGATTTACTGCCAAATCAGGACAACAAATCGAATCCGAACCAATTAACCACACAACCGAATCACGGACAGAACCGGACAAACGGACACACAACGGCAAATCACCGAACACCTGGAGGGCGGCTCACCGAGCCACCTTGTGGTGGCTCGGCGGCCTCCAAGGTGGCTCGGCCACCACCGAGCCACCATATGGTGGCTCGGCGACCACCAAGGTGGCTCGGCCACCACCGAGCTACCAAAAGGTGGCTCGGTGGCCGAGCCACTAAGGTGGCCGGCTGAGCCACCTATTGGTGGCTCGGTGGCCGAGCCACCAAGGTGGCCGGCCACCTTGTGCCTAAGGCACAGTGAGGGTAGCCTATAAATAGGCCCCCCCTTTGTTCATTTGAGGAGGTTGGAAATTTTGGAGAGAGGCGAAGCCCTGCAGGATTCGAAGCTCAAAACTTAAAAAGATCCAAACTTTGGGACTTCAAGGACTTGCTCATCCAGATCTGGTGCTCGGCGATCATCAACGCCAAATAAGGCAGGAGTTCGAGAGGACCGGATCTCAGATCTACGTAGTTATACTCCGGATCAAAGCTTGGTCTTTGATCCCGAGATTTGGGCGATTTGTTCCTTGGTGAACCGATCCCCCCGGCTATTATTTTCTTAGTGGAATAATACCCGTCGTACTGCGTAGATTCGTCCGGATCTAGATCGTGCGGTGGTCAACGGATCAACCATCGGTGCAGGCAAACAACCCATGCAAGCGAGCGACCGAAAAACAGGAGCTCGTGATTTGTTCGACACAAAAGGAGAAAGTTGTAATTTTTTACTTTTTGTTGATTTCTTGTAACCGGATCTTATAAAAAGACCGGAACTTTGTAATCGATAAACAATTACTGAGTGTGCAATGGAATCATCAATGAAGAAGGCTACAGTTTTTCCCGCGAACAAGTCTGGGCTTATAATTTTTTCTTTCGTAAAGTTGTTTCCATCTTTTAATTCTTTGTTCAGAAGCATTATGCATATTAGCAACTGTTCTAATCTTTTCTATCATGGATTTAATTTTAGTAAATGTATTTTGAATAATTAAATTTAAAATATGACAAATACATCTAATATTAAAAAGATCACCGTGACATGGCAATAATAGAGTTATTTTGATAAAATCAATAGCTACACTGTTATTACTTGCATTATCTAGTGAAAGAGAAAATATTCTTTGATCAATTTCTAGTTTCATAAGTTCTTCAATTATTAAATTTGTAATAGTAATATCACTATGTGAGTCTTCAATTGTAATAAAAGAAACAACTTTTTAAACATTTGCTAATTTTTATCAATCCAGTATATTGTGATACATAAATAACTAGTTTGTGCTCTAGATGTCCAAATATCAGAAGTTAAAAAAAAATTACAGTTTAAATTTTAAAATAAGAAATTATTTGTCCTTGTTCCTCCTGATAATATTTTAAAATATCACGTTGACATGTTTGACGAGAAAAATTTATAAATGCGGGATAAAAACCATCTCTAAACATATCTTCAAATTTATCATCTTCTACTAATTTAAAAGGAAGGTTTTTAAGAACGATAAACCTGATTACGCATTTCATGGCTCAGACAGCGTCATAATTCTAACTACCGAGACTAACAGAAGAGAAGGATTGGGAAATCATAGATTGTCGGATGTCACATTAAGGATTCTGGCATTTGTTGTGTTTTTCTATATGACGTTTGAGATGGTTGGTGTCGCTCTTATGATGAGCTTCAAAAGTATGGCCGCACAATGCATATTTAGCCTTCTGGGTGAGGATCCTACCGTGTCCATTCTTGCCGACGTCTATCTTCTAAAAAAAATTCACACATCGGATCTCGGCCTTTTAGGAGCTCTTGCTACAGATTTGAAAATTGGGTGTTGAAATCATACGCCACCTCAGATTTTTTTCCCCTTCTCCCATCCTCCGCAGAAGCTCTGAAATCGGCTTGGAAAAATTTTAGGGGGAACTTTGTCAGGGAAATCAAAGAAATTTGGCTAGGCCTAAAATCACCACCTCCCCTCTATTGTTCCCTCCCCTCGTTTTCGTTCCCGTCTCACTCGTCGAGCTTCTTATTTCCGTGCCTCTGTCAACGAAATACTCTATTAGATCTGAGCTTTTCCGACGTTGATTTTGTGAGAACCGATTTTAGATCTAAGCTGTAATCTCTTAAAATATATTTTAGATCTAAGCTTTGCTGGTCCTTCAGATCTAAAATTCGTTGCTCGATCATCCTTGATCTCGTATTCTGTGGTGTTTTTACTTGCAAAATCAAGAAAATTTAGATCTAAGCTTTGCTGGTCCTTCACATCTAGCAGTCGTTGCTCGATTATCGTCGATCTCATACTCTATGATGTTGTTACTTCGAAAATCAAAGTAAAAATTACAAATTTTAAAAATTTCTGATTATTAGTTTATTTTACATCAATTATTAGCATGAAAATGTTTTTTTTTTTGTCGTTTATGATGGATCAGTTGGGGCTACTTTATATTGGGTGCTTGTATATATAGGCATTGCAGCAAATTTAGCCGTTGGGCTACTTGTTTTTTACCGTTGGGATATGTGTCATATCGTGTTGGAGTTTGGGTTAAAATGTAATCATTGGCAAATTTAGCCGTTGTTATGACTGTATCTTCATGTTAATATTGGTTTTTGTTAATTTGGGGTAACATATAGCTGTTGTGAGGCTTTTTGTCTTCAAGTTGATGTTGGGTTTTAAGCAAAATTATAGCCAATTTGCGACTGTTCGAATCAGTTTATTGTTGGTTTTTAGTTACGCGCAGGTGTTATTCATATTGATGTTGATTTTTGATCTAAATTATAGCCAGTTTGCGGCATATATAATTAGTTATTCAACTTCTTGTTGGTTTTTGAGCTAATCTATAGCAATCAGTTGCTTGAAATGTGGGTTTATTTAGCCTCAAGCTGGTTATGTACATAGCTTGGGTTGCGGCTGCATGTATATATTGGCATTCATTTTGGAGAAGTCTTTGTTTTGGGGTGAACGTACCATAATGACCACATTCTACATTTCCATCATATTTGTTGTTAAACCAAATAAAAGTAATGTTGGAAATTGCGTTTTTATTGTTTCCTTTTCCAAGCTGTAACTCCCCAACTAATCATAGGAAATTGAGGAAATGTAAGGAGTACATTTCTACACACATGTTTTCTACGTGAAACAAACAAAGAAACAACTACTTTGAGAAAATCTATACAAATACAAGGAAATATGATTTTCCATAATGTTTTCAATTTTGATTTTTTGTAATTGGGTAAACAAACAGGCCCTTAACAGGGAATGAACCAAACACCCCTTAATACCAAACGTACTGCGGCCGTCCCCGCTCAAAAGGACAGCTGAGGTAAAATTGTTATCGGCTCCTTCTCCGAAACTGCATTTGAAGTAAACCTATGTGACGAAAAAGGACTGAAAAAACCCGGGAAAAGACAGCAAGCAAGCCTAAAACAAAGTCGAGGACATAAAATAACCAGCGATTATCATCAATGGGGCAATTTATTAAATGCTACACAACACAAGGGGTCAAAGGACGTCCCAAAATCAAAACGGATGCCACTAGAGTCCTCGGGCGTGGCATCTAGTCTAATCTCGTGTAATTTAAAAGTTCTTGAAATCGATGGGGGCCAACCGGACCTAAAGCCTTGAACGTCCGAGTGTGTGAGTGTAAAAGAGTCGGTTGGAGGTATTTGTTCGTGATTTGTGAAAATGTGACTGATGATTGCAAAGGAGCATAGCATATCATTCTAATGCGTTAAAAAAATCTGGTAAAGACGATGCTCGTTTCAATTGCCAAGCGGTAAGGACCAAATGATACGGTATCAATATCATGCGAGTTAACTTTGACAAGTGGAAAACATGAGATTATCCGTTTCAATTGGTCAAACACAAAAAAATTAAAAAGCAGAATAATAAGAGAACACTCTCGAATAGCATTAGGATTATTTTTATATGTAATGCCCCCTTAGCTCATGTGCGTGTGCAAATCTATCATTGAATCTCAGTATTTACAAAATTACAAGGAGATATCATAAACCCTTTTGGGTATGACGGGTAAAATTTTGACAATTTTGTTAAAATTATGCATTACAAATCTATCAACATTGATGATTTGTTAATTGAAAGATATTTTTCCAAAGTTGATTTGGAGGCTGTTACAGTGCTTCAATAAATTGAATAATAATCTCCATCCAGTAGCAGACAAGTGTCCCATATTAACTGTCTAATTAAATCAATTCACCACTTCGAGATAACCAAAAGTCCCCAACTCGGACGACTTGAAGGGTCGACATCTCGCGTAGCTGGCTCAAAAGGCGGTACGTGTCGACTTCATCGCCAGATCGACTCTACAAGCGACTTACACGACCAACTATTCGGCCGACATCTCACGAAGCCGACTCAAAAAACGGTATTTCTCGGCCCCTCTAGCTAACAAGTATGAAGACGACGACATACATTGGGCCTCTCAAACCCCCGTCACTATCACATTAAATGCATGGTCAAAATCATCATTTCTTCGGCTCCAAAAAACTTTACAACACATCGAACAATGTCGACACCACGTGCCTCTTGTCACTTCACATTAAATGCCAAAGTGATTCTCACCACTGGATAGCCGACATCTGCAAAGCAAATACTAATTCAACCGCCAACTCATAATCGGCTGAATTTACCAAACCACTCCTCTACTATTACTATAAGGGAAAATTGCTTGGAGGAAGCAAAATAAGTTAGGCCAATCATCCCCACCCCCAGCCTAACAACCATAACCCATAAGCCCTAAAATTAAAAAATATATGCAACCAAACCCCAAACCCACTGCCCAAGAAACTCACTTCCCAAATTACCCTTCTTCCCAATTAAAACTCAATCAATTTCCTCCCCTCTCCTCCTCCTCCCTCCTCATTCGCACCCTCCTCCTCCACGACGCCCTCCTCGGCTCACTCCGCCTCCTCCCCTCCCCTCCCCTCCTCCCCCCTCCTCCGTCGCATCCTCTCCTCCTCCCCTTTCCCCCTCCTCCCCTCCTCCTCCCTCCTCCGTCGCATCCTCTCCTCCTCCCACTTCCCCCTCCTCCTCGACCCCCTCATCGGCTCCGTTCGCCCCCTTCCCCTCCTCCCTAACCCCCTCCTCAGCTCCGTCCGCCCCATCCCCTCCCCTCCTTCTCTCTCCTCATCCGTATCCTCTCCTCCTCCCCCTTCCCCCTCCTCCCCGACCCCCTCCTCGGCTCCGTCCACCTCCTCCCCCTCCCCCCTCCCCTCCCCTATGTGTCATCTCCGACGACCCTTGGCTTTCCGTCGGAGGAGGAGGTGGCAACGATAAGACACGCGACGTCATCTCGAATCTCGCTCAACTCGTCCTTGGAGGCATCGTCAAGCTTGTCCAAGCCCTAGGTCAGATCTTGAATAAGAGATCTCTGGAAGCTTCATCGCCGGCTTGCTCTTTGGTTTCGTCGGAAGTTCGCATCACTCGCCGACCGAGGTCTTGAAGAACTTTAAGGAGATTCGGAGGCTGAGGATCGAGCTTCTAGCTGGTGAGTTCGGGGTTGAAGATGGATCTCTTTTGAAATGGAAGGTTGGTTTCGAATCTGCAATTAATAGTTGTGTTATACTTGGCGCTACATCTTCGTCGTCGTCGAAATCTCAGAGCTCCAGCCCTAATTCTACTAATTCATCGGAATTATGTGGTGTTGATGATAGCAGGACAGAGGATTTATACTCAATCTGTTGGTTCTTTTTTTTTCTTTTTAATTCAACTTCAGATCATTCTTTGTACTGCAGATTGCTATGTTGTTAGATTAATTTGTTGGTTCTTTGAAGAAAATTAGGTTGTAGGTTTGGAGAGTTGTACTCTATTTAATGGGTTGAAATCATTTGGGGGATGATTTTGATATAATAATAGCTCAATTCTGTGTGACTTTTGGTGCCCGTATGTGATATTTTAGTATGATGTGTGACTTATGCTGCATTTAGTCACATTTTGGTATTTTGTGTGACTTTTGTGGTTGTTACGTGACATTTTAGTATTTTGTGTGACTCTTGGGGCCCATATGTGACATTTCAGTATTCTGTGTGACTTTTGGGGCTGTTATGTGATATTTTTACATTCTCTGTGTTATATTCTTGTTACCAGTTATATATCCTGCTATTAAGTGTTATGTTATATTTCTACAGGTATGATTATGGCATACATGCGTATTTTTTCATCAATGCGATCCTAGAGGGAAGGGAGATAATGAACGTTGAAGCCTAACTTATTTTGCTTCCTCCAAGCAATTTTCCCTTACTATAAATAGGGAGACTATTCTCATCACCAAGGTAGGCAATTTTCATGCTCCCTAAGCTAAAGAACTTCTACAGTTAATTTCCTTCTCTACTCAAGCAATTTATTAACTTGATCGTTGGAGGAACAACCGGAGAACCCAACTCCGCCCTCTTACGAGTTCCTACATGTACAGAAAAGAACAGCTCGCTTCGGAACTCGACATTTGGATGAGTTAGAGACTCCCAACAACCTAACCCCCCTCCTAAGTAGCTATTTGATTATTAACATCAACAGAGGCGGTTTTGCAAATAGTTAGGTTTAAGAGGTTGTTTGCAAATACTGATGATTCAGGAGACGCACATACAAAAGAAAACCCAAATTTTATCTAGCACCAGAAAGAGCACAAAAATAAGAGGTTTAATCTAACACTGATTAATCGTTCTTTGTTCTGAATATTTAATATTTTGACCCCAAGTGCGGGGAGTGAGAATTAAAATCTTAGCGAGATTTAATATTTTTATTTCTCAATGATCACTGACTGAAGAAAGAAAGATCTCTGTACAATAAATAAATATGAGAGCTCCGCTTCTTGACTCCCCCCGTAGGGGAAGGAATAGGATATACTTCTATCCATCCATCCCTTCAAAAACTTGGAGAATAAACCCAACTCACCGACTCCACGACTCTTAACTCAAGCAAAAAATTAAAAAAAAGAAAAAGAAAAGAAAAGACAAGAAGTAATTGAAGAGCATAAATGGGAAGCGATCCTCTCAAGATTTAAAGGGTACAGAAATTATCAATGTAAAAGCTTCACCCTCCCCCGTTCAAATCTCGACCATAATAAATACATGTGTATGATTAACCCATTCCATCATTCTGAATCGCTGTCCATGCTCTCCATGCCCTTTAATCCTCTTCTTTTCTGCAAAAAAATTAAAAAAAAATAAACAAATAACAATTCAAATAAGGAAACAGATAACGATTGACTTGTCTACGTATTAACAAGAATTGCAGAGACTCTTCCTTCTTCATTTTGAAATTATTATTATTTTCATTTTCGACAACTTTCCTTATTCCCTTCCTGTTTTTCCTATCTAAAACGTCCTATATGCCCCCCCGCAAGTCCTCATTACTCATAAAAAATAAAATGAAATGGAAGCGCATCAATCATGGCAGCACACCCGAAGTTTCACCCACTCGTAAACATCTCACAAGAACAGAAGAGAAACCCCATCACATGGGGCCCCACTCCCCAGTCCCCACAGATAGGTCACGGGAGTGGGTACCGCTGTCATAATGGCCCCGGAACAAAAGCGAGCACAACACAAGAAAAAAGTGAGGCACGAAAGAAAAAAAAGATGCGCGCTCCTCACCCCTGGATATAATATCTAAAACTTAATTGAAGAACCGTTTTACGTGGAACCCCCCGGACTTTCAAGAAATAAAATTACTACCTTCTTTACACATTTCTTCTCCCTCACTTCGTACCGTCCCCTAGTCAAATCCGAGAGCCACATCCCTGGGAAAACGTACTGCACGCCAAACCCAAAAACGCATTAGTTAATTACGAACCTACCCCTGGTTTAACAATCACTAATTGCAAATTAAAAACCATTATTACTACCTGAAGAGATTTATCGATGTTCTTAGCCCTTTTCTTCGGCCTCTGGGGTAATTTGGTCCCCTTCATCGCCAAAAAATCGTCCTCCTTCTCCTTCCTCGATAAGGATACATAAATCCTCGGCCACTCGAGGTGCTGGAGGCTCACCTTCTCAGATGCCGGCGTGGGCCCACCGCTGCCGCTGCCGACCGTGTCGTCGTGGTCCGATCGGTGCTTCGGATCCGGGTGCTGGCTCATCGACGACGATGAAGGGTCCGACCCGAAGCCGTTAGAGGCGGCAGCGGCAGCCTTGCAGTGGTTGTGGGCCGCGGGCTTCTCGGGCGGAGATGGGGGAGATCGCTTGTCGGGTCGATGGTGGCCGTTGGATCTGTCTTCGACGGTCCTGATCATGTGTAGGTAAAAGGTATGGCTTGTTATAGCAGGGGAGAGGAACGGGAACTACTATAAAAGAAGACAGGTGGTCTCTGGCTCTATATAGTATTTGATCAGTACTATTCTACAGGTTAGAAGGGGGAAATTAGATTAAAACTGAGGGAATAAAATGGTAAAAAATAGGTAAAATAAAGATGAAATTAGCAAAATTTAAGCCTTAAATAACCAACAACAGATCTGACTTGATCTGACTCGAATATGAAATTTGGGGGATATAGAAAAAAGGCAATTGATCTTTTTCAAACGATGGATATGTTGTGAGATCTGCAAAATATTAACTTATTAGTGACCTACGTTTAAGAACAGAGTCAAAATATGACGAAAAAAATTAGCAAATAAAACCTTTCATAGTTTTTTAATAGAATTTTTTTATTTTATGAAAGCTTTCATAAAAACTCAAAGAGCAGGGGCAAAAATCTAGTTGAGATAACCCATCAAGAAAGAAAAGTAAAATTCTTCAACGCACCCAAAAGGGTATAAAATATTCTTTTAAAAATAAAGATAACACCCACTACCAGCAACGGGGGGAAACAAGAAGCAGAAAACCCAACAACCCGATTTATTCTCTAACTAAAATTAAAATTACAAAAAATGAATAAAGGGAAATTTGAAAAAAAAAAATTTACCTATTATGATGGGTACTCGTGGAATCTCTCGAGGGCATACAAGCCCTAAGATTAGATCCTCTACTGTACCCCCCACCACACGGCGGAGGCATCGCCGCCGCCGCCGCCGCGGCGATCCTCTCAGCTCCGGCGATCGCCGCCCGCCGTTGGATCTTAACATGCTGCCTCTGATGAAACGAAGACTCGTCTCCGGCCGTCCGATGGCTATCCGCTCTCGATCCCCTCGACCTCTTGTTGTGCCCCCACTGCAATAACACATCAGAGCATCGCCCGTTGACCTCAGGTTGATCATGGGTCTGCGGATCGTGCGTTTGGGTGGCTGGGTTTGCGGATCCGGATGCGGATCCGGACCCGGATCGGACGCGGAGGGGTTTGGCGTCGAAGGGAGGGTAGTTGTCCTTTGAGATTCGTGCGTCGGCGTCGTCGGCGTCTTTGAAGCTCTTGATGGTGGCTTTTCGGCCGCTGGGCAGCACAAGGCAATCTGGGCTCACTCTCTGGTATCTGCTACGGCCAAAAACGGGAGGGGGTTAAAATTGGAAGAAATATGATAATTGCATCAGATCCAAATGATATGAACAAAAAAAAATGGAGATGAAACGGATATCACAGGGTTCTGACAATAGAGCATCCCAATCTACGAAATTGCAATTGCTGAAAAAATATTTTAGACATTAGTAAAGAGTTGCTCCCTCTATAGATGTGGTTGTAGTAGGACGAAAATTAGGAAAACTAGGAAAACTGCAAAAGAAAACAGCAATCCAATCAAATCCGTACGCAGCCATTACTACTGAAAACGGAGATTTAATTTACCTTGCATAGAATCATAAATCCGGGGAAAATATACGGAAAAGGGGAACCCTTTTCACGGCAAGGAGAAGATCCAAGTTCATACCAAAAAGATATTAACACAAAGGCCAGAGCAAATCTCTACAGTATAAAAAAAAAGAAATCACATCAAAATTCCAAGAGAATGAAGATCTTCGGTCTGCAGAGAAGAACCAATCGGCCAGAATTAGAAGAATAAAAAAAATGAGTTGTTTCAACAGAAACCCAACGGGGGAAAAAAAACCAGATAAAATCCTCGGATTTGTCATAAACTGACGCCCAATCTGTTACAAATACAATACATCACCACGAGAGAGAAAACTCGATTTGAACCCAAAAAGCAAACCGTCAGAAGCAAAATCACCGCAAGAGAGAAAACTCGGTTCGTAGAATTTAGAAAACAGCGAGGGAAGAAGGAACGAGGCAGAGATCTGAGGAGACCTCATCATGTCCAATGCAAAGAGGATTCGCGCAGCGCCAATCTCTTCAATCTCTCACAACATCGCATGGTTTCTCTCAAGAACCTCTCATCAATGGCGACCTCCAACGGACCAATCAAACCTCAAGCCGAGAGAGACATCGAGCACTTCTTCCTCTCGTTAACGAGAACGGTAAGAAGCAGGAGATTAATTGGGTTAATGATTATTAATTACGATATACAAAGAAAGAAGAAAATATAAGAGAGGAGGAGGAGGAGGAGGAGGAAGAAGGAAGCGCTCAGCAGCAAAGGGCGATGAAGCAGAAATGGGGTTGAAATAGCAGGCTTTATCGGAACCCTTTCTTCCCTTTCTGCCCCTCAAGTTAGGGATATTTTCGGAATTGAAGCTATCTGTGCACCTTGCGCATTGGGCCTCCCGTTGATGGGCCTCGCCTCAACCCAATAGTACCCAACGGGGTTCAACCGGTAGCCTCACCTCCTATTTGATACTCTCACTCCTTTTTTTTTTGCTGATTTGCTCCTTTTCGCTAGAGACGTAGCTTTGATAGGGAGGGTGAGGGTATCAGCGTAAGGCAATTAGTTTACGGCGGTTCCACTTCCCGTACTCTTCGCTCCAGTCATCGACCCATCCTCGTCACCTATATCCTTCGGTCTTCAGGGCAATTGATATTTCCAACCCCATTTTTCTCGTATCCAAACTTTTTCATTTTGCATATTTCTAAGGGAGCGTTGTGCAACTGTGTTGTTTTTGTAGTTTCTGTTTTTATTTCTAACAAAAAACAAATAAACGCGTTTGGCAACCGGGGTATTTTTTTAACTTGTTTCTTTACAAAATCTAAAAATTAAACACTTTTCTCAAAACATCAAAAATGTGTTTTAAGATTCTGTGTTTTCATCTAAGCCGCCGCAGCCCGCTCGCCCGTCGCTGCCGGCCCGTCGCTGGCTAGCCGCTGTCGTCGCCGTCCACCGCCCTCAGGCCCATCGCCAGCCCGCAGCACCGTCCATCCGTCGTCCGACCGCTGCCATCGCCCGCCCATCGCCCGCCGCTCGCCGTCGTCACCACCGCCACCTCCGGCTGCCTGCCGCCCGCCATCGCCACCATTGCCACTGCAGCCGCCCGCCCGTCAGTCGGTCGCCAGCCACCCTTCACCCGCCGCCGTCGCCGCTGCCCGTCGACCGTCGGCCACTAGTGGGCTCGTCGCCGCCCGTCCATCGGTCGGCCACCGGCCGTCGCCACCGTCCGCCGGCCACTCGTCACCCGTCGGTCACCTGTCGTTGGTCGGTCGGTCGCCGGCCACCCTCCACCCACTGTCGCCACTGTCGCCGCCGCCCGTCGGTCGCCGCTCGCCGCCGTCCGCCCATCGGCCGACCACCGGCCACCTGCCGCCACCGCCCGCCGGCCTGCCGCCGCCGTTCGTCGGCCACTCGCCACCTGCCGGCCCACCGTCGTCAGCCCGTCGGTCGGCCGCCGGCTACCCTCCACCCGCCGCCAGCCACCCTCCATCCGTCGCCGCCACCATCGCCACCGCTGCCGCCCGCCAGCCACCAGCCGGCCCATCGTTGTCCGCCCATCGGTCGACCACCGGCCACCTGCAGCCGCCCGCCGTCGCCACCCGCCACCCGTCAGCCACCCGTCGGTCGGCCGTCTGCTACATGCCGTTACCCACCGATAGCCGACAGTCGTGGCTACATGCCGCTACCCACCGGTAGCCGACAGTCGTCGTTCGCCCGCCGCCCGTCGGCCGGCTGCCGGCCACCCGCCACCCGCCCGCCGCCGCCGCCCGCCCACCAACTGCCGCTATATAAATGGTCAAACTAGTTTGACCTAGTTTGACAAAAATGGTGTTTTCGAAACACATTTGAAAAAAAACACCATGGCATGGTATTTTTACAAAAACACAACAAAAAAAACATATTGATTACCCAACACACTCTATATTTATCTTTCTCACGTTCACCAAATTTTTATTACCACCTCAACTTTCTGTTTTGCCTTTCAAATAATGTTCACCAAATTTTTATTACCACCTCAACTTTTTATTTTGCCTTTCAAATAATGTTTGTGTTTGTGGATGCCTTCAACCATATGAAGGCATCATGTTAGATTTACAGCCATACACGAGTCCTCTCATTGGGTTCTCAGGATACTCAGTTCAACCAGAGGGACCGATCACTCTTCCCCTAGTGGTCAACAAAAAACTCGCCAGTCTACAGTCTAAACCTAGTTCATTGTGATGGACGTAAAGTCCGCCTACAACGTTATTCTCGACAGGACTTTCTTGAACAACTTATAGGCGTCTCATCCACTTATCATTAGATGATAACGTTTTTAACCCCAGAAGGAGTCGGGTCCGCATGAAGCAATCAGCGAGAGGCCAGATCACGCTATCTACTCTCAATAAAAGGAAAAGGTGTTTTTTAGAAACCCTGCCAATTGAGAAGATCCACCTACAAATGCAGGAAGGTCGAGAACGGGAACGGACGACCCCATAGAAGAACTGCAAGAAGTACCAATCGACCTTGATGAATCGAAGAAGGAAGCCCTCTCATCTGAGCGGACGAATTAGATGGCATCTTTTCTTGGCCTCCTCGAAAAACTAAGATAAAAGGCGGTCTTTCTCGAACCCCTCACCGACAGCCAGCCACCATAACATTGAATGCAAAAGTCAAAGCCATTGTTACATCTCTCATGGAGTCATAATGACTCATTGGAGCACGCTAGCACCGCAGCCCCTCTCTCGTTGCCACAATAAATATGGGACTCAGATCACTCGATGTCGATACCTGTATGATACCAGCTGACTAAGTTGCCTGCATTGACTCGGCTAATATTACACAAATACGCTTTAGATTCTACTATAAATAAGCACATCACCTACTGCATGTAGGTACGCAATTTCTGCCCAAAAGTCTACAGTACTCATATTACCTCCACTTAAGATCAATACTGACTTGACCGTCAACGGAACACCCGGAGAATTCGACTCCAACCCTCTCACGTATTGTTTGCGTGCAGGATCAAGTCATCTGCTCAATAATCAGCCACCAAAAGGAGATCAATGGACCTTAAACTTTTTATAGTCTGCCTAAAACCTCATTGTTGAGTATCTGACATCAATATTTTATAAATTAAAAAATTAAAAATTCATTTAAACACCCCAGCAGCACGTTCAGCACGCGTGCTTCTCTGCGTTTGGTTTTAGTAAAAATGGCTAAATACCCATATTGGTATTTTAATTTCACCTCATTTACCAATAAGGTATTTTAATTAGGTAAACCTGCTTTAAGGTATTTTAATTGATTCAATATACCAACAAGACCATTTTTCTCGTCGGCGATCAGTTTTCCGGTGAGAGCTCGTCACGTGAGTGGCATGTGATGACTTAAACTATTTTTTAGCTGCTGATGTGGCACGGATCTGCCCTATTTTGGGTGAATTGTGATTTTTAGAGGGTTAATTCCCGTCTTTAAACACTATCACGTCAGAAAATCCGTGCCACACCAGCAGCTAAAAATTAGTTTAAGTCATCACGTGCTACACACGTGACGAGCTCTCATCGGAAAACTGGTCGCCGACGAGAAAAAGGCCATTGTTGGTAAGTTGAATCAATTAAAATACCTTAAAACAGGTTTACCTAATTAAAATACATTCTTAGTAAATGTGGTGGAATTAAAATATCAATATGGGTATTTAGCCTAGGAAAAATAAGAGTGACAATAGTTAAACTTCCGTCACTCGGAGCTGAGACTGGCTATTAGCCGTCGAATGGATATCTTAGACAGCATTTTGATTGGACGGTTATGATCAAAGATCATTATCAGATATGGTTATTACTGCTATTAATGTTAATTAAAACATGTTACGACGATGAAATAGCAGAAAGTTTTTAGAGGGTGTTTGGGGAGACTTATTTTTTAGTCAAATTAGTTTTTAAGCAAGCTTTTTTTTATTTCTACTTGTTTGGTAAAATACAAAATAAGTTAACTTATAAGTTTCATTTTAAAGCTGGTATATCGCAGCTTTTAAAAAACTAGCTTATAAACTCACTTAAAAAGTTAGATTTGACCAAAAAATTATTATTTTATTCAAATAATTTTATAGTGTTTTTATCAGAAAAATCTGAAGTCATTAAAAGCCACCGTAAATTATAAGCTTAAAGCATTCCAATTTGGTGGACGTACAAGTTAACTTGAGCTGTGATCGTACAAAAAGACAAATGCTCTAGTTTAGAATGAATCTTACCCATTTGATTAAATAATCAAAGTGGGATAGACGGTGGAGATCGAACTTTGTGCAGGTTACGAAGGAGTATAGTGTCCGCATGCAGAGTTTGGAAATCAGAAGGCTACAAATATATATATGGCAGGTGACATGCACGTGCTAGAAGATGCTGGTTTTGCAATTGAATCTTGCAGACTGTATAGCAGTAAGGAATTAGGTGGTAAATGGAACTCAGTAGGCCTGTCCAAAAAGCTCGTCGTCCCGTGCCTGGCCCGGCCCGGCCTCGGCCTGGAAATCCGAGTCTGACCGGGTCCCGTGCACGGCCCGGAGCGGCGCCCGGCCCGGGCCCGGCCCGACCTGGAACAGCGCTGGCGCTGGGCAAAAATCCGGGCTAGGCCCGGCCACAACAGTCACCAGAGTGACCGTTGTGGCCAAAACAGCCGGGTCGGGTTGGGCCAGCCCGGCCTGGCCCGGCTACAACGCTCACGAAAGTGACCGGCCACAATGCTCACGAAAGTGACCGTTGTGGTCAAAAATGACCGGGTCGGGGTGTGACCGTTGTGGCCAAAAATGGCTGGGTCGGCCCGGCCATAACGGTGAAAAACGGTCTTTTGACGTTTTGTCCCCAAAAACGGTAAAAATAGCTATTTTGTGAGGTTATTTTGGTCATTTGTTTAGGGGGCTGGCTCTATAAATATAGTAGGGTTTTCATTTGTTTTCTTCACACCAAAACTCATCTACTTCTCTCTTATACTCTTATACGCTCTTATACTCTTATACTCTCTTATACTTTCTAATCTTTTCATCAAATGGCTTCCGGATCTAATTATAAAGAGCAAAACCTCCTATCTCCCGATCTTGAAATGAGTCCTCCTACTGGGTCTACTCCTACCGATGTTAATCCCGAATCCAGTGGCGACGAATCTGCATCAAGAGCTCCTAAAAAGCCAAGATCCGATGTGTGGAATTTTTACGAGAAGATCGATGTCACCAAGGATGAACACGGTAGGATCCTCACCCAGAAGGCTAAGTGTGCGTTGTGCGACAAGATTTTTGAAGCTCATCATAAGAGCGACACCAACCACCTCAAACGACATTTAGATAAACACAACAAAGGCCAGACTCCTCAAGGTGATATCCGACAATCTATGATTTCTCAATCCTCCTCTTCTGGTAGTCTCGGTAGTTGGAACTATGACGCTGCCAGAACCAGGAAATGCATAATCAGGTTTATCATTCTTAAAAACCTTCCTTTTATATTAGTAGAAGATGATGAATTTGAAGATATGTTTAGAGATGGTTTTTATCCTGCGTTTAAAAAATTTTCTCGTCAAACTTGTCAACGTGATATTTTAAAATATTATCAGGAGGAACAAGGAAAAATAATTTCTTATTTTAAAAATTTAAACTGCAAATTTTCTTTAACTTCTGATATTTGGACATTTAGAGCACAAACTGGATATTTATGTATCACAACACACTGGATTGATGAAAATTGGCAAATGTTTAAAAGAGTTGTTTCTTTTATTGCAATAGAAGAGTCACATACCGGTATTAATGTTACAAATTTAATAATTGAAGAACTTATGAAATTAGAAATTTCAGAAAGAATATTTTCTCTTTCGCTAGATAATACAAGTAATAGCAATGTAATTGTTGATTTTATCAGATCAACTCTGTCATTGTCATGTCATGGTGATCTTTTTCATATTAGATGTATCTGTCATATTTTAAATTTAATTGTTCAAAGTGCATTTACTGAAATTAAACCCATAATAGAAAAGGTTAGAACCGTTGCTTATATGCATAATGCTTCTGAACAAAGACTTAAAAGATGGAAACAATTTTATAAAAGAAAAAATATAAAGCCCAGACTAATTCCAAAAGATGTTGACCATAGATAAAATTTCACCTATGCAATGTTAAGTGTAGCAATAGAATATAAAGACATTATAACTGATTCTATAAATTATTATGCTTTTAGTTCTAGTTCTGGTAGCACTTATGGAATAACTGAAGATGAATGAACCATTATATGTAATTTAAATAAAATATTATAAGTTTTTTATGATGCTATAATGTTATTATCTGGTTGTTATTATCCAACCATTACTTTAGCTGCTTTACAAATTTTAAATATTCAAAATTTTTTTGGGAGATATCGTATGGATGATACTTTTGGATTTATGATTTTTCAAATGGAGAGCAAATTTAATAAGTACTTTAGGCCTATTCCTCATATTTTTGGTTTAGGGGTTCTTATTGATCAATGCTTGAAGGATATTGGCCTTCGAAGTTTGTTATAATCCTTGTATGGTAATCAGATTATAGACTTAGATGATGGAACCACCCTTACTGCTACTACTCATCATTTAGCTATTAAAAATTATTTTCAAACCTTATATGATGAGTATGCAGCTAGACATGGTGTAGCTACACAACAGTCTACAGCTTCGGTTTCTTCGAGCTCATCCCGAGGTAAAAGTGTAAGTTTTGATAGGTATGCAATGGTAGCTGAGCTAACTGGTGGATCTGAACTTGGATCGTCATCATTGGAGGTTTCTAAAATAGATGAATATTTATCTGCTTCTTTAGTTAAATGTCAAGGAAATGCTTTAGATATTTTGCAATGGTGGAAAGTATATGGATCAGTTTCATATCCTATACTTTCCACCATGGTTCGTGACTTACTAGCAATGCAGGTTTCGACGGTAGCTTCGGAATCCGCTTTCAGCACAGCAGGACGTTTGATCGACAACCACAGGACATGCTTAGATCCGTATACTATACAAGCGGTGATGTGCTTACAAGATTGGTGGAGGTACGAGAAGCGAACGCAAGGCATCGATCGGATGGTCGGAATTGAAGATAAATTTAAAGAATTGGGACTAGCAGATAGATATAAAGAATAAATAATATTCATCAAATTGTAATTTTTATATCTTAGCTTAAAATTTATAAAGAATTATTTTGTAAATAGTTACAAATGATAGTGATATAGGTGAGTAGGTGCCAACCTAGTTGGGATGTACTTATCTATTGTGATGCGATGAATTCCAAAATAAATTTATACTTGTAATTTATAAATAATTTATTAATTATTAATAAAGAATTTATTTTTATACTTTTTTATTTGTAATTTATGTCATTTTAAGTGATTAATAAAATTATTATTTTTATTGAATTTTTTTTGTCTTTTTTGTATAATTTTAATTTTAATTAGAATTAAAAAAAGTAAACCGGACCCCGGAACCCGGCCCGGTTGGGCCCGGGTCCGGGCTCCGGTTTTGCCCGGCCCAAGCCCGGATTTCCGGGCCGGGCCGGGCCAAGCCGGCCCGGATGGACAGGTATAGAACTTAGTACCAAACTCTTTTGAGATCAATTTTAAATCTAACTGTAATCATCACTGGGTAGTCTAGTTTTTTCTTGAGCCCTCGTATTGGTCAAATAGTAATTTTTATGCATCATTAACCTTCAATTGATATGTACATGGAACACGTAATAATTGTTAGAATATAAACTATAATTCTCAACTCTTACCAATAACTTCAGAGTTTCGATATATTGACCGGATTGTAAGTGATGCTTAAAAAACATAGTGTAGATATGAAACTCACGGATCAAAATATATCATTGCAATTCTGAAAAATGAAATCCGCATTTTGTATGTTTTAAAGTGTAAGTCTAGTATAATCTTATGATCTTGTTATCCATGTTTTATATTAACTTGCCTTGCCACATGAATCAACCTGTCAAGTTTGGTACTTTTAGTGAACTGTGGAAGATTTAGCAAAAGATATATTGCTCTTCGGTTTTTATAGATATTACCCTCTTAAATCTTTAATATTTCAATATTAGGCTTTCAAATTTAGAATTATTATCTACTCCCTCAAATTTATAAATCATGTCATATTACTCCTATTAGATTTGGCCTCAACTTTATGGAATATAATATGTTTTGCATAGAGCTTTTATATATAGCCTTCTAACTTAAATTACTTAGCGCTAGCTTGGTATTGCTTATTGTACTCAAACCCAAAACCATTGTTCTCTTCTTTCAAACATCTTGAATTGCAGCCAAACCCAAATCTACTCTTTTATTCTTGTGGGAATTGTTGAGGAGAAATCAGGCACAGCCAATAGTTCATCAAACCCCGATTATAATTCTTCAAGAAGTAGGATTTTTAGGTAGAAATAGACCATTGGATTTCATCTAACGAATGAAACCACCTTCCTATCACATGTTGGAGAAGAATCGGACGCTATAAGTAAGCCCTTGATTGTTTTTAATAGAAGAGGAAGAAGTAGGGTTGTCCAACCGGCCCGATCCGCCCGAAAAATCGGGTCCGGGCCAGATAAAAAGGGCAACACAGACCCGGGCCTGGTTGGTCCGGGCCGACCCGGTTCTTTTTTTGCTTAAAAGTTATTTTTTAAATAAAATTTTGAGTGTAATAAAAAATAAAATATGCGAAATTTTGATAATAAATCAATCATATTATTAATCACTTATAATTATACAATTTACAAATACAAATATCATAAAAATTAAAATGATAAAAAATAACTTTTTTATTATTAATCACTAACAATTATAATTTTTTTTGGTATTTGTCGCATCACAATAGATGAATATACCCTAACTAGGTTGGCACATACACATCTATATTACTATTATTTGCAACTCTTTCCAAAATATTTATCACAAATTTACAACTAAAAAATAAAAAATTTTAAGCTAATGAGTAATTTTTACTCTTTATCTCTATATCTTATTCCCAACTCTTCAAGTCTGTCTTTAATACTAGCCATCCGATCGATGCCTTGAGTTCTATTCTCGGACCTCTATCAATCTTGTAGGCACATTACTGCATGTACGATAGACGGATTTAACGATGTTCTGTGGTCATCGATCAAATGTCCTGACGCGCTGAAGGGAGATCCTGAAGCTACTGTGAAAACCTGCACTGTTAGTAAGTCACGAGCCATAATAGAAAGTATATGATATAAAACTATTCTATATACTCTTCATCATTACAAAATATTAAAATCATTATTTTCAGCATTAACTAAAGGTGCAATTAAATTGTTTAATTTTAGAAACGTCCCTCGATGATCCAGATCCAGATCCAGATCCATGGCTACCAATTAGTCTCACTAACATTAATTGCTTATCAAAACTCTTACCTTTGCCCCGGCTTGAACTCGTAGAAGCAGAAACAATAGATTGATGTGTGCTTACACCGTATCTACCTGCGTACTCATCATATAATCTTTAAAAATAATATATAATAATGTTTTGATGAGTAAGAGCAATAACAGTCTGACCATCATCAGTATCTATTATCATGTTCTCATATAAAGAATTTAATAATTTTTGAAGGCCAACATTCTTCAAACGTGGATCAATAAAACCCACAAAAAATAATAGGAATATGCCTAAAATATTTATTAAATTTACTTTCCATTTGAAAATTTATATTTTCAAAATAATTATTCATACAATAATTAGTAAAAAAGATTGAATATTTAAAACTTGTAAAGCATCTTGAGTTATAGTTGAATAATAACAACTAGATAATAATATAGTAGCTACATAAAAAACTTGTAACATCTCTCTTACACAATATTTAACTATCCATTCATCATCAGTTATTCTATACATACTAACATGGCTAGAATTAGAAGCATAGAAAGTAATAAAATAATTTATAATTTCTTTATACTCTATTGCTATATTTAACATTGCACATGTGGAATTCCACCTATGGTCAACATCTTTTAAATTTAATCTGGGTTTAAAGTTTTTTTCTTTTACACAACTGTTTTAATCTTTTAAGTCTTTGTTCAGAAGCATTATGAGCATAAGCTATAACTCTAACCTTTTCTATCATGGGTTAAATTTCATTAAATGCATTTTGAACAAATAAATTTAAAACATGACACATGCATCTAATATAAAAAAACACCATGACAAGGCAGTGGCAAAGATGTTTTGATATGATCTACAGCTACATTATTATCACTTGTATTATCTAGTAAAAGAGAAAATATTTTTTTTAGAAATTTCTAATTTTGTAAGTTCTTCTAGTATTAAATTTGCAATATTAACACCAACATATGAATCTTCAAATGCAATAAAAAATAACTCTTTTAAATATTTACCAACTATCATCAATCAAATGTGCTGTGATACATAAGTAATCAGTTTGTGCTCTAGATATCCAAATATCAAAAGTTAGAGAAATTTACAGTTTAAAATTTAAAAATAAGAAATTCTTTTTATTTGTTTCTCATGCTAATATTTTAAAATATCACGTTGACAAGATTGACGAATTTTTTTTAAATACAGGATAAAAATCATCTCTAATCATATCTTCTAATTGCGTCTTAGTTTCAATAACCGAGGCTACCGAAGGTTGATGATTTTGGAGAGCATAGATTGACGGATGTCTCCTTGAGACGTCATCGCTTGAGCTCGGTTATGCTTTTCTAAATGTTGTTTGAGATGGTTAGTGCTGCTCTTATGATGAGCGTGGAAAATATGGTCACACAATGCACATTTAGCCTTCTGGGTGAGAAGTTTACCGTGTTGATCCTTGGTGAATTCTATCTTCTCGAAAAAATTCCACACATCAGATTTTGGTCTTTTAGGAGCTTTAGGCGTGGGATCATCACCACCAGATTCAGGATCAACATCGGTAGGAGGAGTAACTCATGTAGGTGTAGTAGGAATATGGCTCGTTTCAACTTCGGGAGTTAGAGCTTGCGCTTCATAATCGGATGAGGAAGCCATTTGATCAGAGAATTAGAGAGTAAAAGAGAGAATAAGAGAATATTAGAGAGACGTAGATGAGTTTTGGATGAAAAAATAAATGAAAACCTTATCTATTTATAGAGATAGCCTTCTAGCCAAATGACCAAAATACCCTCAAATTTTAACCATTTTAGGGTATTTTGGTCGAAAGGCCAAAATGGTCATTATAGCAGACTGGACTGAGCCGGACCGGGTCGGCCAGGACCTGCCCGGTCATAACGGTCACAAATGTGACCGTTATGACCCGACTGGGCCCGGGTCGACCCGGTCCAACCCAGGCCGGGCTGTCCCGTCCCGTGTCTAATTTTCACAGTCGGGTCCGAGCCTAGGTATAGGCTAGACCCGGACCCGACCTACCTGACCCTGCCATCTCCCTGACCGAGCCGGGCTAGGCCCGGTGCGGGCTTCCCCGAAGCGACCCGGACTCGGGCCTGGAGCCCGGTTTGGTCCGAGTTTCCAGGCTTTACCCTGGCATGGTCGGTCCGATCCGAACACTAGGCCGGGCTTGGGCTTTGGGCCCGAATAGACAACCCTAGAGGGAATCAGTTCTCAAGCTAATTGCTCTTCTCCTTTGTCAATCTATACTAGAAATTTTTCACTAAACCATCTGTCGCTGTCTTGAGATGGAGATTATCGTCCAAAAGACAACAACTAGTTGATAGAACTCGAATGATTTTGGATAAAGGTATAAATTGTTTTATCACTTCTGTATTTGTGATTTATACTCTTTTTATATCTAAGAATTACAACACCAAGATAGTTGGGACAAAAAAATAGAAAAAAAAAAATCAAAAGTCAACAACATCAAATATTCGGGATGGAATCGAACAATAGAGATCCTATCAGAACTAACTTCATAGAAATGAAATGATCTACACCATAAATAAAAGATATGTAATATCCCAAGTAATTCTTAGAGTCACCTGATATATATTGTTGGATTTTTTGTTGGAGAAAAGGCAATTTTGCCTTCATGAATAGTCCCACGTGAAATAGTGTTATGAATACAATTAAAACGTGTGTAATGGCTATACATTATGGGAACATTACGAAAATTTATGACGAACGTTACCATATTAATTGTAATGACTTTCTCAACCTTATATATACACATCTTATTCACATTCGAAAAATATAAAGAAACAGTTCTCTCTTCTTCCTCTTCTTTCCTCTACATATTATTTTCGTTCATATGTTGATGTTATTTTTGGGCAACCGTTCTTCGTCTGAGCTGAAGCTTTGTTCTCTCGCCCGAGTACAGAGGCCGGTCGCTTCCGGGGGTTTTTATCACTAAGGGAGAGAGGATCATCTGCACTAGGGCAATAGGCGGGTCCTCAATCTTCTAAGGCAGTGTTTACACAACTGCTCCCGATCAGGCTAGACTTTCTTATTATTTTATTTTGGATTTATTTTACATGCTATAATTTTATTTGATATTTTTCTAACAATCTAGAAGATTGAACAATTATAGCGGTTAATTATTAAATCCAAAAATAATTATCATTCATAATTATCTGTTACTTTAAATAAAAAATTAAGTAACTGTTACTATTTACTAGTTACTGTTCACGTAGTTTTTTGTTACTGTTCATTACTGTAACATTACAATCGCATATAATCTCCTCATTATGTGCTCAGTTTGGGGCATATTGTTATCTACCTTATCTTGCTAGAAGCATTCAATTCTTGGCATTATATTATTATGCGTGCACTCTCATACCTTACAAATGGAAGGATAATTTCAGGAACATTCAGTTATATTTTCCATCTGCCTTCTTAATCAGAATTTCTGGTGATGTCAAGTGCTTAAAATTTTATGAAAATCATTTGTGTCGTTGGTTTTTCTGTTACATTTACCTAAAAAAATTAGTAATAACAGAAAAAATTAATAGTTACTATAACTTTTTATCTGAAAAATTAAATTAATAGTTATTGTCCTGTTTAATATATATATATATATATATATATATATATATATGTTTGGTACCAAGT
>BQKN01062999.1:0-63058 GCA_022839385.1 Asparagus kiusianus
GTGGATTGCTATTAATATTTCTCCAGTAAACCAGCATTAGTTACCCATGGTGTGTTTCTTCTCCTCTGGCTCACATTTCTAAATTTCAGATTATTGGAGCGGAGATGAAGGTTGCTATTCATGGGCACCATGTTTCCTTGTGATATGTCATGACGTAAGGCTTGGTCAGGTGGGATTAGAAATTTAGAATGAGATAAGTGTTACAAACAGCTGAATTATGTAAATGTCATTAGCATAGGTCTTTTTGTATTTTACTCTTTTATTTACTTAAATTATTAAGAAATCTCCGTATAAATGTCTAATTTTCTTTCTTAAATCACAATTTATTTCTTATGATTATTTATTTATTTTTTCATTCTGAAATGAAATATATTTCTGGTTTTTTTCCAGCCTCCCACAAAGAAGTTGCATCAAATCATGGCCAGAACTGCTTTATTTGTGAGTGAGCATGGAGGCCAATCGGAGATTGTTTTGAGGGTGAAGCAGGGAAATAACCCAACATTTGGATTTTTGATGCCTGACAATCAGCTTCATCAAAACATTTGGATTTTTGAATTATTAATTAAATTCAACTTTCGAAGTTTGTAGGTAAATTAGCTCTATTAATTTTTTAATTACGAAAGGTTAACCTATATTTAAAGGTAGTGTTGTAGTCTTGGTATATATAACCATTATTTGCATTCTTATGTTTCATAGCATTTAGAATCAGCCATGATTAATGTGAACGATTCAAACAGGCTTCACATCTAAATTGACCAACATTTTAAGAACTTTGTTCTCTATAGGTTAATTACAAAATATGCTTAGAAACAAATATTTTATATTATCTTTGAATTGATTGTAGCATAAGTAAGCAATTCATATCAATATTAGCCTTAAAAAAGAAAATTATTTTCATATTCTGATAAGAGATTTTCCCCTTAAGGTGTGCAATAATTCTCCGGTGTGCAATTATTTAATTATGTTGTAGGTCGCATAATTTGATTCTAAGCTTGGCACTTTGCTAAGCACTGTTCATGGATTCAATACAAGAAAATAAGTTTCCTTTTCATTTTTTTTGGTGATTTTATGTTGTTTGGGAATTTTTTTTTTTTTATTGAAATGGGCTTATTTTTTTAAAAATTAGTACATGGAGTTCTTTTGTTCAAAGCAAGTGGAAGTTCTTAAAAGTGTGTAGGTTGAGATAACATTTAAGGTGACTGCAGAGATTGTTGAGAGAGGATTGTTTCTATAATTAAGATGGAGAGTGAAGTAATTTGATATATTCTTGTAAAGGGGTATGTAGTTTCATCCATTAGTTGTTAGTTTGTGTTATATTTTTTTTTTGTATAGATGTATTTTCTTGCTCATTTGGAGTTAAATCCCTAGAAATTATTTAGTTTTTTGAATTTATTTTAAATTTAATCTGAACTTGGATACCACAATTATTTTTACACAATCAAAGTTAAACGTTTGAGAACTTTGGGATCTTTTTGGGCAAAAAGTAAGTTTGGGGTATTGAGGTTCAATTGGTATAAACTTTGTGATATTAAAGTGAAATAACCCTTTGTTTTATTTTAGTTCCTTCTATCAAGGCTTGAGAACAATTATTATATCCTATTAGATTATTTTTAATGATATTAATGTTCTTTTCTTGCAAGCAAATTAACTATTTTTGTCGATAAAAATCCTTAAAAAAATCATATTTTTAGTTATTTTATGACGTGGAGGTATGTGTCGTTGGTTTTGGTTATTTGTTTATTTAATTATGAGGTACTTTTTTAGATTCATAGTTATTTGTTTATTTAATTATGTTATGAGGTACATTTTTATAGACAAATGCGCTCTTTCTTTGTCATTTAATGAGGTACATTTTTTAGTTATTTGTTTATTTAATTATGAATATCAATAAATGATGATTTGAGTTTGTGTTTTTATTGTTGTTTGCAAGATAAAGATTTGGAGTCTTGAACGTTGTTGTTGGCTTGAACGCTTTGATGCACAAGACTTAAATTTGCTGGGTGAAGAAATGTAAGGTTGTACATTAAATGTTTGTAAAATTAAATGGCTAAAATATGACAGTAAATGAAAGCTAACATGTTGCTTTTGGCTGAAATTTGACTTAGTTGATGCACTCTAATTTGACATAGTTGATGCTATTTTGACAGATTTTAATTCTTCCATGAAAATAGCTCATCCTATCTTAGGTTGTCATTTTTTTCTATTGTTGTTTTGAACTGTTATGATTTTTTTCTATAGATTGGTAGATTTCTCACTCTTTCATTAACAAAAGGAAAAAATGAATACAAAAGGCAAAGATAGAATTAAAGATTTTTCTGCCTATACAAGTGTATTTTTCTTTTCTTTCTATATAATTATATTTTTCAGTTTCAGATCTGTTTGTTTCTTTGTTTATCTTTACTATTGGTAAGTGATGAACTCAATATAATCTTAATAGAATGTATTTCTCTTATATTATGTTTTGTTATTTTTCTCCAATGGCAATGCATTTCTCTTATATTATTTTTGTTTATCTTTACTATTGGTAAGTGATGAACTCACTTTAATTTTGAATTTTTTCTACCTTATAAATAATAAAATAACTCTCACCATATTTATGAATACTGTTTTTACACATTTACATTTTTCAAACTATATATGATCTTAAATTGATTCAAGTTTTTCAAACTTTATAATTTTCCCAACTATATATGCAACTTAGGTTGTATCATTTCTGACTACTTATATATTATTACTGTTTTATTTTGCATTCTTTTGCTACATCAATTTTTATATATTAAATAAATTCGTGCATCGCACGGGCCTAAAACTAGTATTCTTAATAGTTAACTACTGATACTGATATATGTTATTACAGAGTCCGGATGGACTCAGTGTAGTCGACTACTAAGGCTATTGCCTGAATTTTTATTTTGCATATGTTTGAGATATGTTTGTGGGTTTCGAGCCGCACTTCTTTATACGTAAATTCATGAATAGTGTAGTAGCACACATATAGGTATGCTGAAAGGAATTATGATGGGTTTTGACCTAATTACTTTGAGAAAGAGTTTAGTACATATTATACACACACCTTCTCGATATCGTTGATGAGCTCTGTTTAGTACTACGGGGTAGTGTATCGATATTCTATTTATACAAGCCATTAAGTCGGGTTTGGGTGCTTTATCTAGCACTCCGTCTGCACGAGGGTGCGATGAGGCTTGTGAGCCGTACTTCTAGGATACATATATGGTAGGCCATTCCGTACTCATGTTATACACTGAGATCGCGCTGAGACTAATGAGCCGTGTACCCTGATTAGGATACCTACAGGGGAGTCCGTTGCACATGATAATGCTAAGTATCAAAATCTTGCACGAAGTTGCATTGAGATAGTTAAATGATAGTCCGAGTCGTTGGTGAATGCTATTTATGTTTTTGACTCAATGCTAAAATATATGACCCGGAGTACTTTGCATTTGAAAGTACACGGGATTTGTGCCAGTATTCATTCTATCTTCCCAGTAACAGTGAAAGATATTATAAATACGATATGTTGATGTCTTTACTTTCTTTTACTGCTTTTCTTTATTTTCTTAGTTAGGATTAATAATTAGTGATTCACAATTTGAGACATGATATATACATGAGGGTTTTCTTATTTGGATTATTTCGCTCGACGTACCAATCTCATTTTGTGGATTTCTAATTATTGATTTTATTTAGATTGTTTATCTTTAGTTTGGTATTAATGTTTAGATGTTTACAATTCATGACATATGATATATACATGAGAGTTTTCTTATTTGGATTATTTTGCTTGACGTACTACGTCTCATATTGTAGGTGTCTAAATATTGATTCCATTAGATACAGGAGCAAATGATCTAGGTAGACTATAATTAATAGATAAAGCCCCCAGTCCATCTAGCAGCCCTTCCCCTGGGGGCGGATTAATATGATCTTGTTATAGCACTCTGACGCTCTTGTTGTTGCTCTTTTTCTTCTAATATTCTTTGAGGTAATCAGGAGTACCAGAGAGTCGCAATATGATGAAGTTCTTGCATAGTCACCATCACATGAGATTTATTAGAGGCTGCACTATAGTTTTATATTTTTGTTCAGACCTTAGAGTTTATTTCATAGTGTAAAAACTGTGTGCCTTAGTACGATTTTTAATTGTTTCTTATCGAGACATATTTATTCATTTTGGATATCAAATGTATTCCAGGTTGTTCATTGAGACATGATTTATTTATGAGATATTTCTTTTTATATCATGTCCATTATAGTTATTTCCTTTCTTTTGCTTGTTTTGTACCTGCTCTTTATTTTGATTCCACTAGAGGATATTGCTGTGATTGGTAAAACTTATTGTTGCACAGTATAGGTGCATGGCAAATTTGATATCACTGGGTTCATCTTGGACTGCAGCCATGTGTGAAAACAGGGACGACACACAAAAGAATTAAAGCCAAAATACCAAACGTAGTACAAACTATTTCGCATAGGTACGAAACAATCATGGCTGTTTCACTGGGAAACAATCAGGAATGTTTCGCTACGAAACACACAGGACTGTTTCACACCAGTCAGGCCTCCCGCGACGCGTTTTTCAATAGATTTGTAGGATTCGTTCATTCTAGAGCCTCCCTAACTGCCTTGAGGCTATCCTTAAACATGGCAAAACTGTTATTAACCTAGGAGACACTCAAACTACAAAATCTTATCCGAAAATAGGGTATCTGAAGCCTATAAATACACCTCTAGGGCCCTTATACATGGGTAATCGGGAATTTTGATCTTTAAGACGAGTTGCTGACCTTGTGAGAGGAGAGCCACGAAATTTAGATCTAAAGATGAGTTCTTGGCGAGTTCTTTTGCATAAAGAAGGAGATTTCAACGGATCTGCACCCTTTCACTTGTTTCCTTAAGATCATACTATCGTTTGATCTTAGAAGGGTATTTATCTCGTATCATTGAGATATTTACTTCCATTATTGTTTTTATAAGGGAACGGGAACGATAAGCCTTCTTCATGATCAACCGGGTCTGATTATTTGGCGGTCCACTGATCAACGAGTCCCCAACACATGCAAAGATCTCACGCAAGCAGCGATCGATAAATAATCCAGTGTGTGTTTCTAGGAAGTTTTCATTTTTTTCATTTGTGTAAGAAAAGTCTTATAAAAAGGCTCATTCTTTTTTAATATGTAATTGATAAACAATTGCAATGGATTTTACAATAAAAATGACTTTCGACGCAAACACGCTGGCGACCACAGTGGGAGCCAACAGCCTCTCTGTTGAGGCTGTCATGTCACAACCAATGATCAAGATCCCAGTTGATGCAGAGGTCGAGTACGAGTTCGACCAGCAAAATTTTGAGGAGTACATCTCATCCTCCTCCAGATCCTCCTCCCTTCACAAGCGTAGGAAGATCTCTTCTTTGAAGAATGTTCGCTAGTCTTCAGATTTGAAGACCCAGGGCGATGACTCTCGCCCAATCATTGTTGAAGGTTCCTCTCGCAACGCCCCTTCGGCATCTAATGAAGTCGGATCCGTAGCTCCCAATAACTCCTCTTCAGTCAAGGAGTTGTCTGCTGAAGGCGCACCAGTTCTGACAAAGAGGGCTAGTCAGAGGAAGCGCTAATGTCTCGCACATTTGTTCGCCAAGGCCTTGGAGTAGGTTGACGGACTCTGCTATCATGCGGATCTAGAATTTAGGAGGCGTTAAGCGACTAAGATGCCACCATAACGAGCAATTGACTCCTCCTCCAAACCATTAACCAACAAATGGGTCCATGTTAAAATGACTCGTTCAACTCTCGAGGAGCACATCCAGATGCGTCGCACACTTCTTGCACATGCACAAATTCTTGTGCAGAAGGCACGTGAATTACAGAAGGAAGAGATGGTAAAAAAAACCCACCAAAATTGCACCAAGTCTGGGTGCCAAAGGCCAAAACAACGTCGAAATCAACTCGGAAGACGGCCGTTTTAACCTCCGATGGCCGAGACACCTCAGAGTGTCTCGCAGGCCGAGACATTTCAAAGTGTCTCAACCATGGCTGAGACACTTTGAGGTGTCTCACGCAAACAACATCTCCTGCGGTAGTTTCCCCACTTTTGTCGGCCTTCGTTCCTGCTCTGTCTAATCCCGTAGCTCCGGCAAAGCCTCACGGTAGCGTGGATCTGTCCAAAATCAAAATGACTATGACAGATCACCGTGGTCCTTTACACAAGGATCGAGGTAAAGCTCCAGTTAAAAAATGCTTGGGTCTGGAGATAAATCCTAAGTGATTCTTCAAGCTGGGGGTTATACGCGTCCTCCCACCAAGTCAAAGCAATCCCAGGTTAGGAAAACTTTGATTTCCACCCGCTTGGGGTGCGTGTCGAAGTCCAGGAGTCCGTTGAGGTTCCACACCCACAAGGGGGTGGTTCCAAACATGTGACTCCTGAGAACACTAATAAGGCTCTACATCCCCGAAAGAAGACGTGTCCGTCAGATGATAACATTATATATGGGGAATCATGCTAACACAAGATAGGTTGCTCTGACCATCATACCGATGAGTTGTACTATCAAGCTAGGGGTACGAACAAATCTCAAAAGAGAAGTATCCAGAATTAGACTCTCACAGTCCTTCTGAGAGGCTTATCAGGGTAGTATTATTAGAATGTAACTACTCCAAGACCGCTCCATGGAGGGTATCGATATTTGAAAGACTTTCCACTGAAGCATCCAAATCTAAATCAAGACGCTTCCATAAAATAAGATCAGTTTGTCAGGATGACGAACTCCCAGAAGTCACCATCAACATAGCCGATAAAGGAAAGTCAACATAGCGTTCCAGTCCCAATCCTTTTCCAGGGGTGTCCCAACGTCTCACTTGGCTATGGTCGGGGACTATCAAACCCAGTTCAAATAGAGGACAATCTTCAGATGATGAAGCATTAGATTTTTGCTCTTCGGTTGCTTCTGACAATACAGTATCTAGCGTGGAACGAACTCGAGAAGTGTTCATAGTCACTACTGAACAAATGGCTCAAATGCTTCAAGAAACTTTGGCCAAGCAGAAAGAAGAATTTAAAGCCAAAATGGAGTTAACCGTGCAACAGATAAAGGAGTTACATGACCAATAGCTTCAAGCCTTAGCAAATCAGCTTGTTGAGTTCAGTCATCGCAACACTACCAATCGCGTAAATAGTGACTCAGAAGTGGAGGAAAATCTCAACGCTGATACCTCCCTCGACGATAAAAATGCTAGGGGGTAGTCCCATCGATAATAATAACACTGAGGGGCTCTAATTGAGACTCCTCAACCTCCTCAGTAACCCCTAAAGAAAAATACGAGCGAGGATAAGAAGATGAAGGACCTAGAAGCAAAATCAATGCCTTAATGTCTGCTCAAGAGGTTAAGCAGACTAGCATCCCGTGTATATACCCAAGAGAGTAGAAGTCAATTCCGTATCCGACGTAGTTCAATCTAATTAACTTTACACCGTTTAATGGAAAGGGCTCACCCACTCAGTACCTGATTTATTTTAAGTCCTACCTAAGTGTGATCTCTAGCAATGAACCTCTGTTGGTCCGGTCATTCGTTGGCACCCTTCGCGGAGCTACCTTCGATTGGTACCGTCGTCTCAAGCCAGGAAGTATCAATAGCTGAGATGATATGAAGAGCATGTTTCTCGCCAATTTCTTCAATGACGACACTGAGGTGTGAATCAGAACACTCTTTGATGAGAAGCAGAGAGACGGAGAATCAGTCAAAAACTTCGTCAGGCGCATCCGAAATAAGGCGATGAATTGCTGAGACCCGGTCACAAAGGAGTTCATTCTCTAGACGTGTCATAACAATCTTTTCTTGGATGTGCTAAAAGCCATGGGAGTAGCACCATCCAAGACTTGAAAAGAACTAAAAGTGCATTGAAAACAAGCTGAACGCTTCCTTAAAAGAAAGAAGGCTGAGAGAGGCCAACCAACAACTAATGCTATGAAGCGGGAGTTTATCCCTCGAAATAAGGGAAAAGCATCAGCAAATGCAGTGAATGCGAATCAAACATTCCAACTACAACAGCATCAACCACAACAACAGGCGCTAAAGCAGTTGTCACCCTAATGGAAGCAACGACCTCAAAGGCAATAAAAAACTTATGAGCCAAAATTCCTAAAGGAATACTCCTTCAAGAAAGAGGAGGTCCCGGTATTATTCAAATACCTCCTGGAGAACAACAAAATTAAGTTGCCTCCAATCATTGATCAAGAAGGAGCCAAAAAGACAACCGATCTGAGATACTACGCATTCCATATGGTAGTTCATCATCTCACCAAGACGTGTGATGCCCTCAAGGATAAGATTCAAGCCTTGATTGATGTCGAGATCATCATTGCAAAACAACCTAAGGAAAAGAAGGTGGGTGTGAACGTAGTGACCATTAGCTTCGGCTTTGTCCCCCTAATGTGGTTTTAACCAGAATCCGTAACAAAGGTAGAAATGAAGACTATCAATGACGATCCTCACGGACAATGCTAGAAGGGGCTAGTGCCACACACGGCCCCCGACGGCGAAGTTCTTTGGGTCCATCCTGATCTACTCTAAGACGAACAGCGGACGAGGAGTCCTGTTCTAAGAAGAAATCTAAGACCAAGGGTAAGGGAAAGTCTTGTTGCACCACCACAGTGATTCCAGAGGAAAATGATGAAGGGATCCTTATCTTCCTGCTTTCCAATGATGAACATAAAGCTTTTGTGACCAGAAGAGAACCGGCCTTTGCCACCAGAAGCGTGAATAAGTATCGATTCAACTATCTTAAGGTGGCCGATCAATTGGCTGAGCAGGGGGTGGTCATAACCACACCAAAGTCTTCTGAAAAACCTCAGCAACATTCAGCTACCAAATAGAAAAAGACTGCAGCTGAGTAGAAGGAAAAGGAACCCCATCACAAAAAGGTTCAAAACCCAAAGCAGTCTCGTTTCAATCGTCCGATTGGAAGGGATAAACCGGAAAGTTTGAAAACTCCATACCGCTTTGATGTTATGACCTAACTGGCTAACATCCCAGCGAGAATAACTCTATATGAGTTATCGCACCTTTCTAAAGATAGCAGGACGGCGTTACAAGAAGCTTTGGCCGATTTTGACGTTTTCCTTACTTAGATCAAGCCAACCTTCGAAGAACCAGAGTCGTCAGTTCAACACTGTAACCTTACGACCAAACAGTTCCCCTACATTACCTTCACCAAAGAGGAAATGCAAACGAGGAATTCAAAGCATGACAGACCTTTGTATTTCACCAAATACATCGGCTCTAGCAGTGTCAACCAGATCCAAGTTGATCCATATTCCACTGTCAATATCATGTCACTCCGAGTGATGTACAATCTCGAAATTCTAGCCAGCAAGTTGGCATCCACAGGCACTAGTATTTATAGATTTAACACCAGTGGATCCTGACCATTAGGTAAAATCCAAGTGAAGTGCCAACTTGGAGACTTGAGGTTCGAGGTCACATGCTATGTGATTGATGCGGAGACCTCCTATAATTTACTATTGGGTCGACCCTGGATCCATAGTAATATTATAGTCCCCTCCACCATCCGTCCGTATCTAAAATATATAAACACGAATAATGAGGTCAAGATGGTGGTCCTGGATAAGCAACCATTTAATGGGTTGAAAAACTATTTTATCGACTCCCTTCTTTACAATGCTGAATCTAATACTGAATCATTGGTCTAAGACACGGATAGCGGAAAAGAAGCTAACACCGAAGCTGGGCTTGATTACGACAGTTGTTTTGTATTAAATGACATTGTACCCATTGTTATCAATCTTGACGATGGAGAATTGTCAGATGGTAGCTATAATTGGCAACTTGCCGAAGTAGGAATAAATGATGATTTAGTGTACTCGCCTTGCCTTGATAATGTAATAAAGGGGTTATGCAATAATACCAACTTACATATGCTGCTTTGATCATCTTGTGTGACAAGGAAGCGTATCCAGGACTCATTCCTGCCAAGGCGGAGGGTGAAAAGGAGGTAATCTATGGTAAAGGGGAAAATATCCACTACTAGACCACTTCCTGAGAGAGGATAGTGATGATGAGAAACCCGGTTCTCATTTGTTCAAATACGACCCAAAAGCGTGTAACCTCATGGAAAAGTGGGGATACAACTTCGCACTCGGAGAGGGTTTTTGCTTCGATCGTGGCCCTCGAGTTCCACCTCGGGCTGCCTATATACTGAAGGGAAAGCTCGACAATTATTACAGCTATAAAAGAGGCTTGGGCTATGTCTCTTCATTGGATGATGAATGCTGCTGGCAAGTCATCGACCAGTTGGCCAACACAGATAAAGATGGATACTCATCTGATTCTTCCAGTTAGGACTCCGACATCAGCCTCAGAGAAATGTTCAAAAGCTTAATGTCGAATATGGTTGTGGCTGATCCTTCGACAATGGAGGATGACAAGCAATTACCAACATGGGAGGATCCTTGGATCCATCACCTGAACATCCAATATGATGATAGGTTTGAACAGAGGGAACCCCCTACCAAGGACCAAGTGGTCCAGGTGAACATGGGTGACGAGGCCAATCCAAAGCCCATATTTGTCAGCGACAGCCTTCCACCAAAAGAGAAGAAACACTTGATTGCCCTCATTAGGGAATATATCGATGTCTTTACCTGGAATATGAAGATATGTTAGGACTCGACCTAAACATGACGATGCATCGCCTTAACATCAAACCGTATGTCAAACCTGTCAAGCAATAGCAGAGACAATTTCATCTGCAGATTATGGAGGCAATCGAGACTAAAATCAAAAAAGCTAATCGACTCAGGCTTCATCAGGGAAGAACAACATCCCAACTGGCTAGCGAATATTGTCCCGGTTCTTAAAAAAAAGGAAATCAGGATCTGCATCAACTTTATAGACCTAAACACCACTTGCCTAAAGGATGATTTCCCTCTTCTGATCACAGATGTCATCGTTTACAACACTTGCAGGTTCGCGAGAATATCTTTCATGGATGGATTCTCGAGTTATAATCAAATTAAGATGTATCCGGATGATAAAAAACATACCACATTCAGAATACCGCTCGGCATCTTCTGCTACATGGTCATGCCCTTCGGCTTGAAGAACGCGGGCGCCACATACCATCGAGCAATGACAAAGATTTTCCAAGAACACCTTCGAAAGACCGTCAAGTGCTATGTTGATGATTTGGTCGTGAAAATCCACAATAAAGACGACCACATTAAAGACTTGAGAACGATGTTCGATCTCATACGGAGTCACCAATTGAAGATGAACCCTATCAAGTCTTTCTTGGGAATATCCAGCGGTAAATTCCTCAGATTTGTTGTCACCATGAAGGGTATCCATATTGATTCTGATAAAGTGAAGGTGATATATGAATTGTAACCCCCGAGAAATCTCAAAAAACTCAGAGTATTGTAAGGACGATTGTCTTATATCCGTCGATTCATCTCGAATCTCTCTAAAAAATGCTAACTATTCTCCAAGCTCACGAAGAAGGGTGTGTCATTTATTTGGGATGATGCTTGTCAAAAGGCATTCGAGGGTATCAAAACATATCTGTCAAATCCTCCTATTCTTATTGCACTGAAGTCAGGGAAACCGTTCTTGAATTATGTCAAAGTGACGAACCACTCGTTAAGTGCTTTACTCACACAAGATGATGAATACGATCACGAGCATGCAATATATTATCTGAGTCGGTAGGCGTAGAATCTCAATATCTGATGATTGAGAAGGAGTGTCTCGCCCTAATATTCACAATTCAGAAAATGCGACGCTACCTAGTTAGACAAATGATCTACGTCATCTCCAATGTTAACCCAGTTTGAGTATTCATGACGCAACCGACTTCCATGAATTGACGGTTAGCAAGATGGGCCTTGCTCTTGTCTTAATATAACCTAAACTTCAAGCAATAGAAGTCAGTCAAAGGACAAGCAATTTTTGATCTCCTAGTGGTTAACCCTACAAAGAATACAACCAAATTATATGAATACTTTCCAGATAAAACTCATAAAATCAACACTACCTCACATCAGCAAGTATGGAAATTATACTTCGATAGTGCTCCCTAAGCAACCAATGTGCCAAGTGCTCTTGGATGCTCTAAAATATCCTTAGGAGTCGGAGTTATCCTAGGTTCCCCAGAGAAACATGTAATGACTCGAGCCTATTCACTAATCAAGTCATGTTCCAACAATGTAGCCGAATACAACGCATTGCTCATTGGACTAGGTTCGTCAAATAGCTGGGGGTCGAGTATATTAAAGTTTTTGGTGATTCTCTACTGATAGTCAATCAGGTTTGAGGAGAGTACGAAGTCAGGACCCAAGACCTGATCCCGTACCACTAGTGGCCATCAAGATGGTAGACTTGTTTAAAGAATTCTTTATCGAGTACATCCTGCGTCTCCAGAACGCATATGCAGATGCACTGACATCATTAGCAATATCTCTAGTGCAGTCTCCTAAAACAGAACAGTTGGTTACTGTGAGAACTCACCAACTCTTTGTATCGGACTACGCCCTGGACATCAAAGAGACACACTCGACCAGAATTGAACTCAAGCCTCGAGACTGGCGTTTCCCTATTATTGATTATATCTTGCATGGTATTTTACCGGAAGACATAAAAGAAAGAAACTCGGTCCGACGAAAAGCACCAAGATTCTATTATAACACGGCGACCCAGACGCTGTATCGTCTCGCATATGACGGTCTGCTATTGCGATGCCTTTCAACCAAAGAGGCGGAAGAGGCTCTTAAAGAAGCGCATGAAGGAACCTGTGGTGTGCACCAACCCGGTCCCAAACTCTGTGATCGTCTTAGAAGGATGGGATATTATTGGCCAACAATGATCAATGATGCAGTTGAGTATGGCTGACGGTGCCACGTATGTCAAATACATACAAATTACATGCACCAACCCTCGGAGCACTTGCACCCTTCGACCATATTATGACCATTCGTGACATGGGGAATGGCCATCGTCTGTCCTATTTTTTCACCATCACCAATTACTTCTCAAAGTGGGCCGAAGCAGTTCCACTCAAAAAAGTAAAGACAAGTGACATCTTCAAATTTATCAAACACCATATTATCTACCAATATGGTGTTTCAAGACGAATTGTGCATGACAACGACCCTCAGTTTATAAGCAACACCATCATCAAGTTTTGCGAGAAGTTCAGAATTCAAGACGTTTTATCGACGACATACAATCCTACGGCAAATGGATTGGCAGAAGCCTTCAACAAGACTATCATAAAGATTCTGTCAAAGCTCGTGAGAATTAATAAATGAGACTGGGATGACAAACTAGGTGAAGCTCTCTAGGCCTATCGTACCACAGTCCGCACACCTACTAGGGCAACCACGTATTCTTTGGTGTATGGATGTGAAGCTGCCATCCTGTTGGAAATTCAAATTCCATCCCTTAGTATTGCTCTTGCAAGGGAAATGATGACGGAGGAAAAATATTAGAAACATCTTGAAGAACTTGAGATGTTAGATGAAAAGCACTTGGAAGCTCAGCAGCAAATTGAGTTCTACCAAGACAGAATCTCCAGGGCCTTTGACAAGAGAGTCCGACAGCGGAGCTTCAAGGAAGGAGACTTGGTTCTTGCCGTTCGATGACCAATGATACTCAATTCCAAGAAGAAAGTCAAATTCCAACCCAAATGAGAAGGACCATTTGTAATAGAGACAGTCTATTCAAACGGGACATATCGCCTGATCACCCAAGACAGTGATAAACTATTGATATCAATAAATGGGAAGTTCCTGAAGAAGTATTATTCCTAGTACATTCGGCATAACCTATTTGATGGAAAGTTCCTGGAGAATATTATACATGGTATTCTTAAGGATAACCCGAAACGAGCAGGATATCTCAGATGAAAACCAGTTATCTGGATAATTCATTCTTAATTATTATGAAAATGATTAAGAACCTACCACTGTGGCTATTTAATCATTTCCAAGATGATTAAAACCCTTCCACTGTGACTTTCTGAGCATTATTTCATCGAGATGAGATTCAATGACTTTATCGGGTCAATCTTTCCTCACAAAACTCTCACGGTGTAGTTGTGGAGTGCTTAATGATTCATGGTCCTTTACCACAAAATCCTTCATAGATAAAATTAATTGATGATAGGTCCACCAAAATTCTTCGTGGCTATGTCCAAGCCTTTAACACTCCCACTGTTGAAGTCCTAACACAACATTTAAATTTCAATCTGTTGATCCCTAGCGATTGTCAAACCCCCTTCGTGTTAAGTCCCTGCAACTTAACACCAAAAACCCCCAATGAGTGATTTATATAAGTCAACATTCCCTTTGTTATTTGTATCTCCACTCCCACTGTTTCTTGATCAAACATTCCTATAGTTAGGACCAAAGCCAAAGTCCCCTCTCGATTCCTTCCATGAACAAGAGGTCCACTTTCAAACTAGACGATTAAACCTTTGAACAATTAGAGTCGTCTCAAACCCATTCGGTCAAACCATTAAATAGTTAGGACCAAAACCAGAGTTCCCTTTTCGATAAACGAGAAGCCTCCATCTACATCGAGCGATCAAACCTTTGAATAGTTAGGGTCGTCTCAAATCCCACCTTGGTCAAACTTTCCCATAGTTAGCACCAAAACCAGAATTCCCTTTCGATAAACGAAAGGCTTCTATCCATTCCTCTCCAGTTAAACCTTTTTACAGTTAGGGCCGAAGTCAGAATTTCATCTCCATAGACGAGAAATTTATCTTTAGATTGGGTAACCAATCCTATAAAAGTTAGGGTTATCCGGATCTTTTCGATTCTCGGAGTGAAGATCCCACTCTTAGTTTCACATTTCAGGATTCTCGAAGTGGAGATCCCACTTTGAGTTTCTTTTTCAGCAGGAGATAGAATATAAAATTATTCCTCTCCAGCACAGGGTTAGTCTTTGCCCCAAGAGAAGACAAGCATGATATAGAATATAAAATTCTTCCTCTCCGGTATCGGGTTCGCCTTTGACCCAAGAGAAGACACTACTTTTCAACATCAAAATTCATGCCTCATGTGCATGGAAGAAATTATCTTGATCCCTAATTAGAGATAAGACTACGCCTAACACGCGTTGTCGGTTAGTCTTTTCCCACAAAATGATAAAAACCTATGTATTCAGTATCGTAGCAGGTTGTTACTAATAACACCAAAATCCATGACTTTCACGCATGAGGGACTTTATCTTGATCCCTAATTAGAAATAAGTCTGCATCTAACACATGCTGCCGGGTGCTCTGTTCCTACGAAATTGACCAAGTCTACGTATTCAACATCGTAATGACCAAAATCTATGTCTTTCACGCATGGGGACTTTATCTTGATCCCTAATTAGAGATAATTCAGCATCTAACACATGTTGCCGGGTGGTCCGTTCCCACGAAAATGACCAAGTTTATGTATTCAGCATCGTAGCGACCAAAATCCATGTCTTTCATGCATGTGAGACTTTATCTCAATCCCTAATTAGAGATAAGTCAACATCTAACACATGTTACCGGGGGTCCGTTCCCATGAAAATGATTAAGTCTACATATTCAACATCCTAGCGACCAAAATCCAAGCCTTTCACGTATGGAGGAGTTTATCTTGATCTCTAATAAGAGATAAGTCTACATCTAACACATGCTGTCGGGTGGTCCGTTCCCGTGAAAACGACCAAGTCTACATATTCAACATCGTAGCGACCAAAATTCATACCTTTCATGCATGGGGGACTTTATCTCTATCCCTAATTAGAGATAAGTCAGCATCTAACACATGCTACTAGGTGGTTCGTTCTCGCAAAAATGACCAAGTCTACATATTCAACATCGTAGCGACCAAAATCCATGTCTTTCACGCATGAGGGACTTTATCTCGATCACTAATTAGAGTTTAGTTAGCATCTAACACATGCTGTCGGGTGGTCCGTTCCCATAAAAATAACCAAGTCTACGTATTCAACATCATAGCGATCAAAATACATGCCTTTCATGCATGGGGGACTTTATCTTAATCCTTATTAAGAGATAAGTCAGTATCTAATACATACTGTCAGGTGGTCCAATCCCACGAAAATTGCTAAGTTTACGTATTCTACATCGTAATGACCAAAATCCATACCTTTCACGCATGTGAGACTTATCTTGATTCCTAATTAGAGATAAGTCAGCATCTAACACATGCAGCCGGGTAGTCCGTTCTCGCGAAAATGACTAAGTCTACATATTCAACATCGTAGCGACCAAAATCCATGCCTTTCATGCATGTGAGACTTTATCTTGATCCCTAATTAGAGATAAATCAGCATCTAACACATGCTGCCAGATGGTTCGTTCCCACGAAAACGACCAAGTCTACATATTCAACATCGTAGCGACCAAAATTCATGCTTTTCATGTATGAGAGACTTTATCTCGATCCCTAATTAGAGATAAGTTAGCATCTAACACATGCTCCCGGGTGGTACATTCCTGCGAAAATGACCAAGTCTACGTATTCAACATCGTAGCAACCAAAATCCATGTCTTTCATGCATGAGACACTTTATCTCGATCCCTAATTAAAGATAAGTCTACGCCTAACACGCGTTACCAGTTAGTTTTTTGCTGCGAAAAAGACACCAGAATCCATGCCTGAGGGACATTAACTTGATCCCTAATCAGAGATAAGTCTGTGCCTAACACGCGTTGTCAGTTAGTTTTTTGCCTCAAAAAAAACACCAGAATCAATGCATGGGGGATATTATCTCGATCCCTAATTAGAGATAAGTGTACGCCTAACACGTGTTGCTGTTTAGACTTTTCTATGAAAATGATGAAGCCTATGTATTAAAAATCATAGCATCAAGTCTAAGAGGGTTTATTCTCTTAGCACAACTTTACATGTGAAACATATTTAAATAATTTATATGCTAGCCCGATTTAAATGGTAATCGGTAAAGGCACATCAAAACCGTTGATGGCTGAGGGTTTGCCAAAATTCCTATAAGCATCCCGTGAGGGATAACTAAGTCTATGTATTCAAAATTATAGCACTAAGTTTAAAAGAATTTACTCTTTTTAGAACAACGTTACATGCGGAACAGACTTAAACAAACTGTATGTTAGCCCGATTCAAACGGTAAATGGTAAAGACATGTCAAATCCGTTGAAGGCCGAGGGTTTGCCAAAAATCCTATAAGTATTGTGATTATTTGTTCTAGATAGGATAAAAGTCATAATAAAAGAAATACGCTAAGCAAAAGACTTTGTTTTTATTAATAGAGTCAAATCAAAATGAAGATACAAGAGTGACGCTACCAATCCAAATATAATTTACGGTTAAGAATCCGAATTTCTAGCCAAGAGAGCTCCTCCACATAAGTCCGCTCAAGCTTAGCCTGCAAGTCAGTCCGGATAGAATCCTTAGTAGCATCTAATATCTTTGCAGCTTCACCTCTCATCTTGACCAACTTCAACTTTGTAGGCTCCAGCTTCTCAAGTGTTTGTTTTCGGGAGTGTTCTACGTCGGCTAATTCGCCTTCGAGAACAGCATAAGAATCTTTGGCATACTTCAGGGCCTTTTCAAGATCAGCTATTTTCTCATGGGCCGAGGCTAAAGAGCTAAGCAATGCAGCCCTAGTCTTGTCCTTCCTTGAGAGAATGGCCGTCATTTGCATAACATAACCCTCTTGTGTTTGGAGCTCATTCCCAATAGACACTCGGGCGTCATGCTACTGCTTCAGTTGGGACTCCAACCGCGTAGCCACAAATGAATAAGCACATATAGCCTGTAACTTCCCCAACTCTCAGAATTCGCACTCTAGCTTGACTAAATCCGTGGTGAGAGAATCCGGCAAATTAGGGTATCCTTCCTCTCTGATTATCGCCACCTGATGATAGAGGGACTACATGAACTGATCAAAATAATATCCTTGATAAAGGATCTTATCAATCATTCCGCTCACAAAAGAAGCAAAATGACTGAGGTCCATGTGGAATATGTCCTTGCTTGGATCTGTGTCTAACAGCAAGGCTATGACGAGCTCATATGGGGACGATGGAAGCTTTACAAGAAAAGAAGAGGAATAAGAAATTCTAAAATATTGGCTGGAAACTCGGAGCAAGTCATAACTAAGAACTTACTATCACCAGCGGAGGACCCTTTAGCTTGACACCCCATGCATGGCCCTATCGGTTGCCGATCTAACCTCGTGAATCGATAGAATGGAGGTAGATATAACAGTCATTGATGCACCGACTCCTCCAGTTGGTCTCACAGATGGGGCAACAATACCAATCTCTATAGTACCAGCGGTTTATGCAACCATCAGATCAGAAGGAACAATAGTATTAAGCTGAGAAGTAGGCGGCTGAGCTGCAACCATGACCGCCTCTAATGATGAAAAGCCATAACCTTCAGGTTAGTCAGGAGCACCGGTGATTGTAGCTATATCAGCTCTAGTGATTGGTCATACAATTAAAACTCCCCCGTGGTTAAGTAAGAATTGACAAACAAATGACGACAAAATCATAATAAAATTAGTTTCTGCAGATGAACCAGACTCCGTTCATGGCCTTGCAACCTCACCACGAGCTTGCTACGATAGCATATCATCAAGCAACCTATCTTTAGCCTCGGAAGAGCTCGGAACTGGATCGAACATATGTCCACCTAACTCCTCGATGTCAGCATCAACCCTCCATAATGATATCTATAGAATGTAGAAGTTAGACAGAAGAAAGAAAAGCTGGAATTAACAACGAGTGAAGGTCAGACTCACCTTCTGTGGCGGCAACAGTTTCCTTGATTCTGGCACTTGGTCCTGCTCCTTTCATTTTCTCTAAAAGAGCATGAAGTGCAAAAACAATTAGGGGAGGCACGAATTCTGAATCGCTCAATTCCTATAATTACCACTTGAATGGTGTATTACCGGTGTTAGATATACCTGGGCTTAAGATTCTCGTAAAAGGATCAAGCTCGCCGATATCAGCACCCTCGCCAGCCTCAACACATGCAAGCTCTTCATCAATAGCCTCACGCATTTGATACACGAAGCCTGGGCCTTTGAAGTGAGCAAAGTCGGGAAAGAGAGGATCATATGAGAGTTCACCTTCTTCGCGGCCCTCTGAGAACACAAAAAATGGTTAAGCCTGAAGAATTAGTAAATAAAATAATCAAAGGCTATATAATGGTGGAGCGTTACCTTGCCGATAGGTACGTCACTGAATGACTATGCCTCAATGGCGCACGGATTGATATACGATTTGTGCACTTTCTTCTTCCTCTTCGGGGATCGAACCTCCCCGTGAGTAACAGGTCTTTCCTGCCTGAACTCGGCACGCGACTTGACCCATGAAGAAGCCTCAAAAGTGAATCGGGATCTCGTACAATAGAAGGGACCAGGCTCTTCCTCTTCAAACGTCTCACATGGAAGGACAACTATCATTTTGTTAGGATATTTAAATAAGACCTCTTGCCTCAACTTCTTTGGATTCGTCGGAGGCTTAAACAAGGCAAATGGACGAGTTTGGCAGATAATCGCCAGACTCATAAGTGATCTTGAGGAAAAGAAGGAGTCTGACACACATGTCTCGATGACCTCCTCATCACCGCTAGCCCTCATGTCTCCAACATTGCCGGCATCTTCTTCTGAGGTCTCCTCCTCATCATTAGTAGGAAGGATCTCCTCTTCATCCTCCGCTATCCGTTTGCCCTTGCCAGAAGATCTGATGGGCTTATTCCCCTACCCTCTTATAGGCTGTCTAAAAATTACTATAGATAGTTGATCCCTATAAAACACCGATAATGCAAGTTATAATTTGACGGCTTCCAAAAGGTTATAATTTAAAAAATTTCACGTAGATCGATGAATATTACAATCTGACGATATTCACAATAACCGATAAAAGTCCTAATCCAACAGCCTTCACAATTAATATCGAGAGTTATAATCTGATGACTCTCATATTTTGAAGGAGCCAAGACGAAGGTTACAAGATGACGATCTTTACAACGTTCTAGCAAAAGGGACTATAAATTGACGGTCTCTTCAAATTAAAACGTAGATATCTCACAAACCGTAAGGAATTTGGCAAAACTGATGGGAGAAAACCAAACCCATTTGGTTGTCTTCATTTCGTCGAGATAGTCGATTTTCATATATAATTTGTCCAATTATGACTTACGGTTTGAAAGTTATGACCTGTTCTTCGTAGCAAGTTATGTTTTGAAGCCCGTCTGCAAGACTGGACTTCGCCTAAACATTAGACTTCGCCTAAAACTCGTCTGAAGCTTGCCTAAGGCTTGCCTCTACATTCTAGAGTCAATACACAGAGTTTATCTCTGCGTCCCAACAACAAACCGTAGAGCTCATCGCTGTGTTCCAGACTCAAAACACAGAGTTCATGGTTGCGTTCCAAACTCAAAATGCAAAGTTCGTGGTTACATTCCAGACTTAAAACGTAGAGGTCATTGCTGCGTTCTAGACTCAAAAAGAAGAGTTCGTGGCGGCATTCCAAACTCAAAACGCAGAGCTCGTGGCTATGTTCCAAACTCAAAACATAGAATTCATGGCTGTGTTCCAGACTCAAAACGCAGAGCACATTGCTACATTTTCTAGCCGCCAGTGTGGAGCTCAAAACTTTGTTCCAATCCCAGAACGTAGAGTTTGTGCTAGAACGCAAATTTTGTGTTTGACTGGTTCAAACAGAACCTGTACGGTTTCAAAACCGTTTTTTCCACTTAATTAGGGCAGTTACACTCCATAAACCCTCATTAAAGAGAGATTTAAGGGGTCGGTTACACTCTATAAACCCTCATTAAGGACAAAATCAAGGGGGCGGTTACACCCCTTAATCTCCTATAAATAGTTAGATTTTCAGCTTAATGAAAGGCCAGTTCTTTGGAGGGGAATTTCTGGAGAATTGAGATTAGCTTTTTTTGGAATTTCTAGAGATCCTTCTCTACTCGGAGTTTGGGAGAAGAAGTTCAGCATTCTTTAACCGAGAGCATTCTTCGGCAACAAGGAGCTTTGATGCTTGGCTATAAAAACCGATTTTCGGTTCAATTCAACTATTTTACAGAGTTTTAAACTCGCTCTGAGTTCTTAAAGTCGTTAAGAGTCATTCTTAAACTTGCATCACAAGTTCTCCTCAACGTTAATAAAAAGGAAAATACCATGTTCTAATGAGGTGAAGCGTTTGGATCGTCAATGGAAAGCAAGCTTGATACGAACATCGAGGGAGGCATTTCATCGACACCAAGAATAACCCATATTAAACAAAGAGAAGGGTCTCCGTCGATCCCTTCTATCTTTTATAAATTGGGAAACCGATTGAGAGGAATTATAATTTATTTTTCTAAGTTTGTTAGAGGGAGATTACATCGAGAGAATTATAACTTATTCTTTTTCAAAAGCTCAGCATCACGGGCGATCTTGTGAGCAATCCGAACTTCTTCTTCCACCTCCAACTTCGTAATGTGCTTCAGCTTCGCGGGTTCATTAGCAGCAATGAGCCACTTGCAGTACAGAAAGGTAAGTTGTATATCACAACTTGCCAAAGGGAGATTGAAGGTGGTGCCTGTGTAACTCGCCACGTTCCAAAGCCATGCTCGGGCACCATCTATAAGACCACCCTGAGTCCTCAGTTCGCGACTTAGATTCCTGACGTACAATTGGTCATAACCAAACTGACGAGCAAATCGACACACCAAGTAAGGCTCTATGTGATAGCGTTCCTTCACTCGAAGGATGAGATATCCAGGCCGGATATTCATCAACCACCGGAAGCATCCCACATCGAGGGAAGTGTGATCTGTCTCTGATCTCTCTTCATCAATCAGCATATCGTTATAATGACCGGAGAAGATGGGGAAGCATTTGAAGAACTCCCAGCATTTGTGGATGTGAAGCTCTTGCCTCGTATCAAGAAACCGTTTCACTTCCTATTTGCTCCCTTCTACTAGCTGCATGAGGGGAACGGAGGGATCTACGATCCTTGACACCGACATTAGATCAGGGCTATGAAGGACAAGCCACGCCATCAAATAGGTATACAGAAGCTCTACCTTGACAGTAGGGATCTCGGTCGACAGCTTGCGCCCTACTTGTGCGAAGCCAGCGACTAAGTATCGAAGTCCACTGTATATATCAGCGACCATCGTCGGAAGCAGGGAAAGATCTTTCTCATAAACAAGCTGGATAGCTGGGAAGAGGACTTCTATCTGTAAGGCATCAGAGAACTGGTACGACACAACGTACTTCTTTAGCCAAATGGTGAGATATCCCGCCATAAGAGTCATGGGTTGAATCCGCTTCTGTGCATGCACATGAATGTACGGAATTTAGTCCATGCTGGAAAATTGCTCTCGACAGTAGGAATAGTATATGATTGAGCACCGATCTTCTTAACCAGTTTATTGATCTCTGAGGGAGTCAGACGATCTAACTCGTAAACTGCTTCACCAGAACAATCCTCCGGATGTTTTAACAAGTAGTCGGTGAATTATTTCAGGCTTAGCTGTGGGGATTTCTTCTTCTCTAGGACACCCACGCTAGCTAAAGCCATCTGATAATGACCCATAAGATCCTATAATGTGTTGTAAATATCGGTAGCGGCATTTTTCATTTGCCACAGCTGTCAGCCAGGAGGAAAATACTCTTAATATGGATGATCACCCATCGATAATCCAGAAACTTTCTACATCTCATGAAGGGCTAGCTCTAACTCTCCATGGTGAGTCAAAAAGGTATTGGTGTCGGGGTTGTAAAGCTCCAGTAATGCTAAGAAATGGTACGAGCAAATCTGTAATCTATACATGCTGGCGCGTATCAGTGTATATAATCCGCTATTCTTAAGCTCATCGCCCCAGCGCCTAAGAATGTAACTTATCATCCGAGTCCACCACTTCTTCGCTGATGAATGTACCCAATCATAACACCTATATCCTGGCAAAAGAAAGTTCCTCCAAAGTCTGACAAGTCGGTTCCTCGCCGTGTTGGCAATTATAGGCAGCTCACTCGGCAGAAATGCATCTTTCCCCAGAAGACCAGGACGGAGTCCACAAATAAAATTTCTGTCACTAGAACCCAGGGTCTTCTGATGAGTGATGAACCCACGGTGAACTCGCTCATGTTCATTCGTCAAACGCCAGGACATCTCCCACTTCACAGCCTGTGTCCTTAAGCATGGGATTGTATATTGGCGAGGGATTGAGGGAAGATATAGCAAACTCCTACCATCTTCATTCAGCCAATATTCATCCTTAGGAGTCAGCATAGCCGGGTCTTCAACATGATCACTAAACAAGTAATCAGGCTTCTTCAAAGCTTGAGTGGAGTTAGGATCCTTAGTAAGTGGGGCATCGGTAATCAGCTATCGTAGTGTACGATGATCTCCATCTTTCACAAGCTGAGGAATTTCCTCGGGTCCATCTAGATTGAATTGAGGATTATCACCGACAAGCGGTGCATCATCAGCAAAAGTATAAATCTCGCTGCTACCACCACTCGATGCATGAGGTGACAACACATCCGAAGAGAATTCAACTGAAACAAATAACGCACGGTTAGAGAAACATTTCTAAGGTAATACAAGGAGTTGAACTCATATCACGAATCCGCGAGATCAAGTCACTACCTTGTAAATTAGCGAGACGATTTCAACTGTTTCACACATAAGAGACAACATACATTATCGTGTAAAATAACGTGACAATATACCCCGTCCTACGGAGTGCAATACAGTATAGAATCGCTCCTTTTGCCTTAAGACGTGTTTTGATGAGACAAAAACACATCTTTCAAACGTCAACCCCCGAAAAAGAGGATTTCAGCTCTTCCTGAATGCCTCACAAAGGAGACAAACGAGGATGCAATATTCAGAATATTAATTTTGAATTTACAAAAGCGGTAAAAGCTTACCCTCGAATGATGAAGTTATGGGATCCGCCCTCTTAACATGTTGAGAAGCCGATCAACTCCTATGAATACGTGGCCACCTCGGAGACATTGCTAACCTATAGTGAAAATCAACGGTTCAGGTAAAATTTCAAATGTGAGATATTGAACCAATTCTGGAGCCCGAAATTAAAAGAAAAATTATGAGCTTTAGCCGAAATCCTACAAATAAAATGAGATTTTCTAGTTAAAGTCTAATTAAACCTACGGGATACATACATGCAAGCGACGGTTCGATTTGATGGACTCTTTGTTTTGATGATGTTTAACAAATAATTTACTACTAATGCTAGTGTTTGTGGTTTTCTATTTATTGTAGACAAACAACAAAGTTGGAGGATGGATGGAATCGAGCATTCGCGATCATATCCAATGGAAGTTGGCGGAATAGTGGTTGAAGACTATGCAATTCAAGTTCAAGATCCAAGTTCAAGCTTCATCCGTAAGTTTACCAAGAGCTTATTGAAGATCAAGATCATTGCTTGGGTAAATAGTTTAGGTTTTATATTATGTGTGTTAATACTTTAAGCTCAATTATATACACACATACATGTTTTGATTTTATAGCTTTCAACTTTATATAAATATGAAACATATATACTTGTTTATACACATTTCATATTTATCGTTTTTGTTTAGCCATATATATATGAAACAAATGGATATAACTATATGTATACACGTATTTGTTTCATATCTATACATGCAAATAAACATGATTTCATTTATAGATTAAAGACGTTTATTTGAAAAAGTATGTGTTTATGGATTAAGACTTGTTTACAATATTTTATATCTTTTCCTAAGTCTATTAATCCATTCAAAAGGATTTACAAACTTGTTTGAAATTGTTTTTGTCAAAATCAAGTATTGATGATTTTGTATTCTTAAATAGTTTACAAAATAATTTATATTTAACAAATGGGAAAAGTAATTTTAAAAATTATTTTTGTAACATGTTCTATTATATGTTTATAATCATTTCCCGAATTTTATCATTTTTAGAGTTGATTTACTATACTGAATTGATTTTACAAAATCAAGTATTTCAGTAGTTTTTAGAATCTTGAATATATGTTTTAAAACATTTATTTCTCACAAATGGGAAGTGATATTTTAGACATTATTTCTCTAACATGTTTATATACATGTCTAGAAACATACCACAAAATTTCATGATTGTTGGAGTTGATTTACTATTTTTAATTGATTTTACAAAGTTATATACGCAAATTTCCAGAATGCTGGATTTTGGGGTATTTTGGTCTTTTCAGCCTATAACGGCTAGTAACGGCTAGTTTTTGATATTTTCGGTTTTTGGGGGTTTGTGACTGGTTTAAGAGGCTATAAAAAGCCCTCAACTTTCATTGTTTCTTATGGATATTTAAGAGAGTTTTAAAATAAGGTTTACAAGCTCGTGAGATCACTAGTAGAAAATCACGTATTCTAGACGGAATATTCTAGACGGAATTTTTTCCGTCTAGAATGTATTAAACTAGACAGAAATTTTTCGTCTAGAATTTTCCGTCTAGAATAAAACATTCTAGACGAAAAATTCCGTCTAGAATAGTATCCTAGACGGTTTCTTTATTTTTTATTTTTTTTAAAATAACCAGATATTCTAGACGGAAATTTCCGTCTAGAATACATAGACCAATTTTTTTTAAAAATTTACCAAATAAACCCGCGAATGCCCTCCTTTCCCCTCTAAAACGAATAATTCATCCCCAAAATCTCCCGATCAAATCGCCCCCGCCCTAAAAAAGCCCCCCAAATCCATCAGATCTGAGCTCGAACCCATCGAATAAATCCCTCGGCCAAAATGGGGGATTTCAACCTAGCCTGGGTGATCGTGGCCGCGATCGTCTGCGTCCTCGTCCTCCTCTTCAACATCTACCTCCTCGTCAACTACCAGCACCCCGACGACGTCAACCATGCCAACTTCCCGAAGCTCGTCGTCGTCGCCGGCCTCTCCGTCGTCGCCATCTCCATCCTCATGCTCCCCGCCGACGTGGCCAACCGCCAAGCTTGCCGTCACGCGATCTACAATGGCGCTTGCGATCTCACCCTCCCGATGAAGACTTTGTGGCTTGTTGTGTATATTGTTGATGTTGTCCTTGTTTTCTTCTTTATACCGTTTGCGATGTTTTACTATGAAGGGGATCAGGACAAGTACGTTTGATGATGACGCTAGGGCTAGGGTTTCTGTTTTTTTTTCGATTGATTGGAGTTGAAGTTGAAGTTGATGTGTTGGTGATTGTAATGTAGGAGCGTGGGGAAGAGGCTGAGGAGTGCGCTGCTCTGGGTTCTCGCTTCGGCTGTTGTCTGTGCTCTCGCGCTTGGAATTCTATACGGTTAGTGACATTTCTCTTTTTTTTTTAATTAGAGCCCAATTAGAGGAGATCGGTGGTGCTCTCACCCCCACTGAACTATTGTGGGCAGTTTGGTTCATTGATTAAGACAAAATTAAATTTTTTTATGATTAAGACAGATAAAATTGTTTGAGGAGTGAAATTGATGATTCTAATAGCTTGATGCTTTGGAACTATGGTTGAGTTTATTGTAGGAAATTCATGCGTGAGGCCTTCCTAGTTGGTAATCTCTCTCACTATCTTCTTGATTGATCCCGCTATATTTTATCTTTGTTTATTGAATTCCTTGTTAATTTATTGTGATTTGGATAAAATAAATGTTTGGGGAGTGACATTGATGCTAAACTGGAACTATGATTGGGTTTATTGGAGATGATCCTTTGATGTTTCTATGATTGGACTGGGGTTGATACAGGGGAAGTTCTTGATGAAACAGAGTGCCATATTTCACATTTTATTTATTAAAAGAAAGAAAGAAAGAAAGAGGTCAATAATGATGCATGTCTTTTGGGCTTGACATTTTTCTTTGATAAGTTGGGTTTCTCTTTTTCTGGGATGCTGGCAGTAATTTTTTACCTTTTACTGAAACTAATGTATATATTGTTGCGATGTTGATGCGGTAAATTTTACCCTTTTTCATACTAATTAATACTCTGATCTTGGACTTAACATTGTCCAAGATTGGGAGGCCTGCGCCTGAGGCGAAGTTGATGATTGATACTCTGCCGTTGCTTAGGCAGAGATTTGGGAGGAGAGCTGGGGACTGTAGAAGAGTCTATAAATAACCATGGTCTTAGATTATTTCCATCATGCAGCAAGCCATTTTGGCCTGTAAACACATCCAAAACCTATAAAAGGGTCTACAATTGTAATATATGCTTTTAGTAAACACCAGTTTTGACAAAGCAACATATTAAACAACTTTAAATAATAGGGTAAATGAACATAGTAAATGAACATATAGGGTATAAACCTGTAAAAGAAGTTACTTTTTTTTAACTACAGTATGGGGAGATTGAGGAACATAGTAAAGGTTTTGGGGGTATCAAATTGTTAAACTTACGTCAATTGTCAAAATAGAACTTCAGCATATCAAAAATAAATTAATGGCTGAAATTTTGGGGTAGTGAGGTGCAAATAGGTTAACTTTTAGGATTGTCGATTGTGAGTTGCTAAAATCGGATGCTTTCTGTGTAGATGGCTACTTTGGCTACTTATTTTGGACTTGGACAGCAAAGGCACAGGTGAGCAGTTAAATGAGCTAATGTGTTGTTAAATGCCATCGTTTTGTATATGAATAAAGTAATGCCTCGTGTCTGATGAGCATGTGCGGGTATTACACCGGTCTTTGCTTTGTGTGCGTGTGTGTGTATTTATACCCTCTGATGTTCATTTTAAGTTTGGACGATGACTAATCACATGCAACGATAAGTAAGAACTTTAATTTCTGAATTCCCACCTAACTTTGGGAGTATTGTAGGTAATAAATCCCCATGAAAAAGTAGGTGGAAATAGAGGAGTTAAATAACACGTACCTGCTTATGGAAATTGAGGAGTCATTTAACATGCACCTGGAATGCCGTTGTTGAAGGAAAAATGTTCCACTGCTCTTGCATATCGGTCGACTGAATACAAAGGGAATAGATGTAAAATAAACATCTTCGTGGTTAGCGTTAACCAAAATTTAAGGGAATAGATGTAAAATAAACATCTTCGTGGTTAGCGTTAACCAAAATTTCATAATTTAGACGTCACAATCATATTCTTTTTCTTTCAGGAGTGGGATGGCATTATATTGCAACATCTTTCTTAGTGGAAGGAATGGAGTCAGCTTCCGCATTCTGCAAATCTTTTTTGTAGAGAGATGAGGTAACTTCTCAATGTGTGATTCTTCAGGTGCTTCGTCACATTTATTCGTCTCACTTTTCCTAGCAAATAGTGCAATAAAGAATCCTTCCGTTTCTTCCTTTGGGTCTGTTCTTAGCAAATGTTTAGCTGGGACAGAACGCAAGAGTCACGATTACTGATTAAAAGATCATGGGAATTTTCAAGATTGTTTTGACGGTTATAATTTGAACAACTTACCACCATTGAAGACAGGGAGGCCACCGCAGGAAAGGAGTTGCCAGTTCAAAACCGATAGAGGTGGCAAAGGGGAGAACTGAACTGATAAGGAAGAAGGTGAAGAAGGAGAAGACGAGGGCCTGAGTAAATGTATAGGGACGGAGTTGAAGAAGCTTCTGTAGTGTCATAGCCATTGTAAATAATTTATGTAAAAGTTTGTAAACAATTTATGTATCTCTCTACTATTTTGGTGAATGTATTATTTAAATATAATAAAATTTGATATTAGAATATAATTAGATCGTGTTGGATATGAATATAATTTATTGTTCAATATTATGTACATGCAAAGTAGATTTAAAAAAAAACTACTGTAGCATAGCATCCTAAACGGAATTTCCGTCTAGGATGCTCAAATTCCGTCTAAGATAGCTTTTTTTTAAAATAAATTAAAAAAATAAAAAACATCTTTCCATCTAGGATGAGTATCCTAGACGGAAATTTTCATCTAGAATACTCATCCTAGACGGAAATTTTTTCCGGCTAGGATGAAGTATTCTAGGCGGAATTTCCGTCTAGGACGTAATCTAGACGGATTTGAATTCCGTCTAGAATATTCCGTTTGGGATGTATTCTAGACGGAATTTCCGTCTAGAATATTACATCCTAGACGGAAACTTTCTAGACGCGTATTCTAATCGGAATTCCGTCTAGAATACACATCCTAGACAGAATTCTGATTATCCTAGACGGAATTTTCCATCTAGGATACCTTATTTTTCACTTGTGAGAGTTTGTTTTAAGTTTTGAAGATTGTTTTAGTTTATACAAAAAGAGGTTTACAAGAGGAGGAGATCATTTGTTTGGTATTTGGGCTTCAATCTCATTCTCTCTCGCTCTTGATTCTTAGAGAAGTTTTTCTAAACTTATTTTCTAGCTTATTTATATTTTGATTCATACATATTTGTGCTAGATTGATTTAAGTTTAGTTGTTGTTATCTCTCATTGATTATACACACCCACTTGAGCCTAAGTATTTTCATACATAGTATATTTAGGGTTGTGAGATTGTATTCTTTGAGAGTGAGCTTACATTGTGTTCTCATCCATTGTAGAGAACAAATATATTTAAGTTGAGCCTAATTGAGTTCTCACCTTATTTAGAGAACAATCATTTGTTGTGTGCCTAATTGTGAAATTCACTTTGTAATACACTTCTACACCGAGAGGAGTGTGTGGTGAGGACGGAGTTGATACCTAGAGGAGTGGCGTCAGTGGCCTAGTGAGAGGTGATAATTCCGAGCACTTGAGGGAGTCGATACGTGAGGACCAACACTTGAGGTTGTAGCTTATGTATGTACTTTGTGAGGATTTGTGAGAGTTATCGGTTGATTTGATAACCGAGTGTGTAGAGTTTTCGGTTAGCTAGAAAACTGACTGTGTAGAGAAGTTCCGGCTTCCAAACCGGGTTGTGTAGTGGATTCTCCCTGGGAGTGGGGAGCGGAGACGTAGGACGGAAAATCCGAACTCCGTGATCATTTCCTTGTGTTTGGGTTTGGCATTGGCGCACTTAATTTTGTGTTCATCTTATATCGCCTATTGCATCTTGTTTATTTCATCCACTATACTGTTTGTCCTTGCTTTGTTTACTTATCCTTGCATATATATCTTATCACATATCATTTTTGCTAGGATATATATTTGTTAGTAAGTTTTAATTGACATTAAATCGGATTAGATTAGCATAAACCCTATTCACCCCCCCTCTAGGGTTCTTTCCTAGTAGCATTAGGGTCTAACACGATTCTCATCCAAAACCCCTCACAATCAATTTTGTCCAAAATACCTCAAAAACCCAAAGCTCAATTTCAGCCATGATTGAGGAGATACCCATCATCCTCAAGCTCAAAATTTCTGCCATCAACCCTATTAGCCTCAAATTCAAATTTTAGCCATCACCTCATAACCTCACATCCAAAATTCGGCCATAAACACAAACTCACAAGCTCAAATTTCGGCCATGGCTTTAAACCCAAGTTTTAAATTTCCCTCCAAAATCCAAATTTTGGTCGTATTCAAGTCATGAGATTAAAGTTTTAATCATTGCATATGAACTCATAAACTCTTGAATTAAAACTCATGAGCTTTTGAATCAAAATCAAATACACAACAAAGAGGCTATAGAGAGGATCTTACCCAAGAGAAGAAGAAGTTTGAACCTAATACCAAGAACCAAAGAAGAAGAAGAGCCCAAGTCTTGAACTCAAGAACCCACCAAAAAACCCTAGATCTTGAGGGTAATTTTTGGCCAAGAAACAAGAGGGGAAAAAGATGAAGGGCTAAAGGTTTTTAAGGGAAGGAATATGAAGAAATTTAGAGTTCTTAAAGAGGAGAAAGTTGGGTTTGCAAGAGTTTGAGAAGGAGGAGGAAGATGAAAGAAAAAGAGGGAAAAGAGGCAAAAAAAAATTCGGTTTTGGAAGCTCCAAAAAACCCTTGGACAAAGCCCTACACCTCTCTCCCCCCTTTTATCTCTCCTTCTCTTTTTCATGAGGCTTGTACAAGATACTTTTGAGTGTCTCACCCCCGAGGGATGTTGACGGGTGCTTTTGTGGTGTATTTTCGCCCGTTATCGGCAGCTTTCGCCCGTTTTGATGTCTTCAAAGCCCGTATTTATACTCCAATGAGTATACGAGTATAAATTGTATCTCATTGAACCTTTAAAGGGTACACAAGGTTAAACTGATTTTCGAAACTCCAAGGAGTATATGAGTATAAACTGATTCTCCGTGCTCCAACGCTTTAAGAGCTTAAACTGTTTAACCTCCAATTAACATATGATTATAAACTGTATTCACGACGGTCAACGCGTGACAAATGAAGGTTAACATCAGTCAATGCATTACAGCGCAAGTCAATGTCGGTCAACGCGTGACAAATGAAGGTCAACATCGGTCAATGCCAATCAGCGCATTGATATTTTTTCCAAAATATAGCTAAAATATATTCACATCACAACAAAGGTCGACGCCGGTCAACGAGTCGATAATTTCATCGAAATAAGGCTCAAGATGAAATTTCAGGTCAAAGAATAATTTCGAGTAGTTTGATCGTGATTCAGATACAAGCTCTCGACGAAGATAACCAGTTCAACGTCGATTCAACGATACGAGCTAATTTAGAAATTCTCACACCAGTTTCAGTTCACGATTTCGACAACGGTCAGATGAAAAATGTAACACCGGAAGAATTTTAGCTATTTAACAAAATATTGAATACACTGAAACTAAAGAAGTCAAAGAATTGAAGGTTAGGTCTATCTTATCCAAAGTATTCCAGACTCCTCTATAAAAGATAAGGCTGAAACACTTTGGAGGGGGTATCTGTAGGCGTTAAAAATTATCTATAAGTTCTCGAACACAGATCGAGACGAAAAGAAGACGATTAACATTGATATCCAAGTCAAAGAGGATCATCTGACGCTGAAACGAAGTGATGAAGCGACAAAGCAACAACGAGATTTAGAATACATGGCTCGAGAAGAAAATGGATGCATGAGTATGAAGAACTAAAATTTTGACCATGATGCAATTCAAATCCGAAAACGCCCAAAGACAAAAGTTGTAGGTCTCTTTGCCAGATTTCCAACGCTACTTGAATCATATCGTTCTAAGATTGGATGAAATAATTAAAGCCAAAATACCGAAGATAGTACAAACTATGCAAAACAGTTAGGACTGTTTCGCTGAAAAACACACAGGACTATTTCACACCAGTCAAGCCTCCCGTGATGTGTTTTTCGATAGATTTGCGGGATTCGTTCATTCCGGAGCCTCCCCAACTACCTTGAGGCTATCCTTAAACGTGACAAAGCTGCTATTAACCGACGTGACACTCAAATCACGAAATATTATCCGAAAACAGGGGCATCTGAAGCCTATAAATACATCCCTAGGCCCTTATACACGGGTAATCGGGAATTTTGAGCTTTGAGACGAGTTGTTGAACTTGTGAGAGGAGAGCCACGAATTTTAGATCTAAAGGCGAGTTCTTGGCGAGTCCTTCAGCATAAAGAAGGAGATTTCCACAAATCTGCACCCTTTCACCTGTTCTCTTAAGATCATACTGTCGTTTTGATCTTGAGAAGGGTATTTATCTCGTATCATTGAGATATTTACTTTCATTCTTGTTTCTATAAGGGAACGGGAACGATAAGCCTTCTTCACAATCAATCGGGTCTGATTATTTGGCGGTCCACGAATCAACGAGTCCCCAGCACAGGCAAAAAGCCCACACAAGCAGCGATCGATAAACGATTCTGCGTGTGTTTCTAGGAAGTCTTCATTTATTTTCATTTGTGTAAAAAAAAGTCTTATAAAAAGGTTCTTTATTTTTGAATCTGTAATTGATAAACAATTGTAAGAGATTCCACAATGAAAACGACTTTTGACGCAAACAGCGGGTGTCGAAGTGGGGAATGACAGGCTGATAGCAGAGGTTGAGGGAGAGAGTGATAGCAGTGGTTGAGAAGTTTGGAATTGAGGAATGGAGTCGGTAAAGCTAGGGTTTTTTACCCAGATATTTGGGTTTTGGGTTGGTTAGCAGTTACGGGTTTTGATATATAAATGGATCTCAATCTTTATGTTAATTGAATTGCGGATATCCGTATCCGAATCCGTAACCGAATCCTACACTCATATCTGTTTCCGAAAAAATCAAAACTTGATCCATATCTGAATCCATATTCGAATACGCAACCGAATCCTACACTCATATCCGTATCTGAATCCGTATCTGAAAAAACTAAAACCGGATCCGTATCCAAAACCGTATCCGCATGGTTTTAAAAATAGCTTATCATATCCGCATTCGTTCGGATTCGAATGTGAATCGGTTGTGATAAAACCGAACCGTTTGGAACCCCTAGCTGTAGGTATGTAGGATATAATTAGTATTTGAATAGATTAAGAATTAAATAAAATATTTAAAATAATATTTTTGTAATTTATCAATCTTTTTTTAATTATTGAGCTATAAATAGTTCACATGGGATTAGATAAGATATAATTAGAATTAGAATAGATTAAGATTTAAATGAAATATTTAAAATAGTAAAGGGTAATATTGGCCATGGAAAACTTTTTCCTAACTCATGTTTTTAAAGAGAGTATCATAGTATAATTATTTCCGTATTGGGGGAGTCGTCGCGGATCTGCCTTATGGTTGGATAGATAAATGTTTGGATTTCTGCGATTATTTTTTAACAGGAATTGTTGAATATCAAAAACTTATTACCCGGAATCCTATTTTTTTGGAACGAGTTGACGGACTGGGGATTATTGGTGGAGAGGAAGCAATAAATTGGGGTTTATCAGGACCGATGTTACGAGCTTCTGGAATCCAATGGGAGATATCACATTGTTCGAGGAACCCTAGATGCTGTCGGAGTAAAGGATCGTCAACAAGGGCGTTCTAGTGCGTTGTAGATTCTTATCCAAGACTTGTATCATTTGATGATACCATATGAATCGCTAGAAACATGTGAAGCGTATGACTAACCTAATAACGAAAGTTTCGTAAGAATTTATCGCTCGCAATATTCAAGTTTTAGTATAGGGGAAGACCTTCAAGAGCTTCGAACAACATTCATATATGAACTGTATCTTACCTAAAAAATAAAGAGAATAAAGAGAATATAAGAGGAATTTCTCCCTTCATGAGGGGAAGACGAGAAAGTCATTTTCGCAATCATCCAAAAGAAGTTCAAAGCTACAAAAGAGAGCTGGTGATCTAGAAATGAAAATACCAGTGCCCTAAATGTTGTTCAAACCTACTTTGGATTGTTATATAAGTAAATGATATTCATGTTGTCATAAAAGTTTCAACGATCACATTTGAAGAAGCATCATAAACAACGGTTTTTTTATACAAAACTATCACAAAATATAGTGGCTTTTTGAAAAACCACCACATATTTTTTTATTTCCACAAAACCACTCCAAAATATAGTGATTTTTCGGAGAACCGTTACAAATTAATTTATTTTCACAGAACCATAATGAAAATACGCATTCATAACAAAGTGCCACCAAATTATAATTTTGCATCTATATCATGTTGAACTAAATAATATACTAAATCCCTAAAATACTCTCATGGTGGGACCCACAAGTCGACTATTATATTTTCTCAAACCAACAGAATACCTGAGTATCGTTGATAACTCAGAAGGTTGAGAGGTTCCAATATGACACCTACTATCTTGGGTTCGATTCCTGATTGCCTCATTATCCAAAAAAAAAAAAACTTATTTCCCTTTAAAACTTTGTTAACTCCCTCAAAAAAAATTCGTTTCCTCCAAATACCTCCACTCATCCTCTCTAAAATTTTATCATAATGGAAATTTATGTCATTTTATACTATTATTTAACAAAATACTTGATGTAAACTATGACTTGGTGGGACTTTGTAAAAGATTCATGTTTTCATGGTAGTTCTACAAAAAAATAAAATTTTTGTGATGGTTTTCCCAAAAACCAGTATCCTATGAAAATTAAAAAATGCATGGCGGTTCTCCGAAAAATTACTATGTTTAATGGTGGTTTTGTATAAAAAAAAGCTAACAAAAATATCAAATTATTTTGGGGACCAGAATGAAATCAAGATCAATCCACCTGACAACAACTCATAGAAATTCAGTATAGTGCCCAATCGGTTTGAAAAGAGGAGAAAAGACGCCGGATGATACTAAGGTCCTGTATGGTTATTTCCTAAAAAATCAAGAAATAGAAATGAAAAAAAAAACCTCAAAAAGTACAATTTCATCCATTTCCATCCCTAAAGCTCACCCATAACATATAATAAAATATTATTTTTATCTAACAACTCATTCATCATATCTAATAAAAAATTATTTTCATCCGACAACTTATCCACCACATCTAATAAAAAATTATTTTCATCCAACAACTCATCCATCACATCCACCACATCTAATAAAATATTATTTTCATCCAACAACCCATCCACCACATTACATAAAATATTATTTTCATCCACAACATCACTCAACTCATCTCATCTCATTATTTAAAATCACTTACATCATCCAATAAGATGGTGACAACTCATCTCATCTCATTAACATTTTATTTCCACTCATTTCCTCTCAAAAAGTTAGGAAAACAATTTCTTTAAGTGTGGGTCACATCATCCAATAATATAATGACAACTCATCTCATCTTATTTATTTTCGTATTTTTAAGAATGAACCAAACAAAACAAAACAACCTATTACAAGAAATAGGTTTCTTATAATTCATTTCCTTATTTTTTTGGCCAATCAAACAACATGAAAACAAGTTTTCTTAAAAAATCACTCACATCATCCTATAATAAGATGACAACTCATCTCATCTCATCTTCATTTCTTTGATTTCCTTCTTTTTTTAGCAAACCAAACACTCCTAAAACAATTCTTCTTAGAAATAATTTTCCATTTCTTCGATTTTCCAAAAAAAAATTTCGGCAAACAAACAGACCCTAATGCAAAATAAGTGAAATATTCTAGAGAGGTGGATTCATTTTGTACTTGAATGCTCAGACCTTTTATTTATTAATAAAAAAAGTGATGATCGTTCACAGAAGAATGAAAGTGTTTTATTTTATAAACAACTGAAATAGACTTTTAAAATAAAATTACTTGTTATATTTTAACCATTGTATTTGTTGTTTGTCATGCTAGAAGTACTTATAAAATGAAATAGACATTTTTTAATTAATTTTATGAACAACTGAAATAGACATTTGAAACGATAAATGTTATGCCTTTTGACAAACCATCAACGTAGCATTAAGCTAAAATTTAATTAACAAGACGCATGTGACAGAAGATAAATTTGGCCAAATGAAAAAGAAAAGAAATAAATGAAAAGCAAAGGACTAAGCAAAGGACTTAGGGCCAATTTTGGTATTGTTTTTTTTTTTTTTTTAGTTCTGCTTATTTTCTCAATAAGTAATCAATAGTAATATTTGATGATTTTTTTGACGTGCTTATTGATTCTCCTTTTAAGAGAATATTTTTAGAAATAATACGAGATTGTTTTTAAGGGGCTGTTTGGTTGTTTTCCAAAAAAAAATCAGAAATGCAAAACTTACATTTTAACTCATTTCAAGAGAATTCAAGACACTTCCCGCATTTCTTTTTTTCTTTTTCCAATGAAATCACCGTCACGTCACCGCCACGTTACATAAGAAACAAATCCAGCCACAATAGTAACAGTATTTCGATTTCCATTTCTTGTGTTTGTTTGAACATTAAAAAAAAAAAAAGTCAGCCGCAATGGTAATAGTGTTTTCAACAATTAAATAATCTGTTTTATTCACGGTCACTGTTTCAACAGTGCTTTTAGTAATTAAAAATTCATTGAAGTGATATTTCAAAATGTTTTCAGAGGTTTTTTTTATGTGAAAACACTTTTCTCAAAAATCTGACGTGACATCCTATGTGGCACCCTTATTTCTTTAAATCACAGAACGAAACAAACATGTGATTTAAAAATCGGTTGAAACCAAAATACCACATGGCAGGAAGGAATTTTTTGAAATCTAACATGGCGGGGGGTTTTCTCTTTTTTTTAGCAAACAAACAGCCCCTAAAGGTAACTTATGCTCGTTATGCTCTTTTTTTACTATATACTATATATACCTTTTACTTTTGGATTCGGATCCTCTCCACTACAAAAAAAATAGTGGATGGACCACTACATAATCACAGCCATTGATTATCTAGTTCATGGTTATGATTTTTTTTTTAGTGCAAATTAGGAATGAGTGCAATACACGGGGGTATGGTAAGTGTTAGATTTAGATTGTATCATAACCGCCTACTAAAAAATCAACGCTTGAGATTAAGAATAGTGGTCTCTCCACTACTTTTTTGTAGTGGAGAGGATCTAAATCCTTTACTTTTTAACAATGATCATTAAGCACGGTTCTACCAAATATCTTAACTACTTTTTAAGTAGTCCTTAATATTTAATTACCAAACAACTATTTTCAACAACAGTTATTTCTATAAGTTACTCTTATAAGCAACTTATTATAAGCCCATCAATATCCAACTGGCCCTTAAAAGTCTAATTAGAGCCGATAGAACTAGTTATACGTTGTACGAATCAAGAAGACGCCATGTAAGAAAATGAAATATAAACACCTGAAATATACTCAAAAGGGACCAATATGAACTTCGTACCTTCATAGCAGAGACAACATTTAACATTATATGGAATCAGGGAAATGCGGCTGCCGATTTCACTGTTTTCATCTGTACAAAACTTAAAGGGCAGAGTAGATAATATTTCAAAAGACAATGCACAACCTTATTTCAAAACTTGCATAGTTCAAAATTGCAGCAAATCACGGTGATTTCGAGCATCAGCAAGAACGTCAACGTTACTAAGAACAAATCTACTTCGTTTAGTCCTAAAGTTCAGTCTAACATAGTTTAGTACAAAATGGCCAAGTTTGTGCTTACTGGTCTGTATATAAGCAAACAACATCTACAAACTGTCACCTCATGTTGTATACAACAGGTACAAAAAAACCAAAACCTGCAAAAGACCAAGAAGAATTAAGTACTCGCATTTTATCAGTAATATCAAGCCAAAACATGAGCAGAGATAACAAACATATGAATCGGTTATCCACAGTACGTACCCAAAATTAGTTTGGAAAAAAAGCTAGATTCAAATTTGATTACGATTAAAATCACACCACCTTATCCTGGATGCAAATCCAAACATGATAGACAATCCAAATGGTGATCTACATGCCCGAAAATGTTCGCATGAGAATCATGAAATTCAAAGCCTTTCGCCTGTGGATCAAGTGATTGTAAACTTGATAATTACATAGGAATATTTTAACATATGAAGGCAAAAATCTCTAAACCGTATACCTTTTTCATCCATAAGTGTTGGAGAGATGGTAACTACAATGTATCCAACCATTCATTTATCAAGAGTCTTAGCAGAAATGGTACATGTGCTGACAGCATATACCCTGTTATCTCATGTGGATGTGAGTGTTGTGTTTAAATGTTGAAGGATACCACTCGTCTACATACATGGACACTGACACGCGATGTACATGACACGTCTACACACATGGAGACTGATGCACGATGTCCGTGAAAACATACATACAAGTATACAACTACCACATGTTTTTTGGATGAAGTTTTTGAATAAATAACTGCATATAACAAAAATGCATGAGTCTTATTAGGAGTAGGAGGCACAAAAAATAATACCCGACAATCATCAACGGTTACAAGTTATATCATCGAAGGACATATGAACAGTAATTTTATTTAGAAATAAAACTAGAAATGATGAGAATTTCTGACCTTCATACAGTGGATTAGCAAAATAGCACTCCATATATATCTTGCAAGTTAGCCAAAAAGTCCTCGGCATTTTGGTGATCCACATAAACACTTCCTTGTCCTGCGAGACCCAGTACCACTACCCATACCATAATCAAAGGTCAGCTCCGTCAGTGGAGGAATATGCTTCATTGCAAAGAACATGATGTGAGGATATCCTTCATCGCCATGATCATACAAAACAGGCTGCCAAAATACATTAGGAGAGCAGCTATGGTTCATAAACCGAGACACGTTGCCCATGTTTTTTGCACTTATGAAAATAGGTAATGGCCCCAGACTCTCGGTTGAGTAATCAGCACTGGGTTCCCCCAATAACTCAGGCCCATAATTCCATTTGAATGCCTTTTCATCAAATGCAATTGTCTGAAGGATATACTCATCATTGTCAGCATTCTTGTCCTCTAAATTAATCTTGTTAATAACTTCTCCAGTGTATTCGCATATAAAAGTACCTGTGCGAATAGGATCCCAGGATCGAAGTCCCCAGCCCCTATCTCTTGTCTTGAAAACTTCAAGTTTGAGTGTAATACCCCTTTGAGTCACTCTATTTCGGCAATTAGATGAGCAGCAACAAGACATGTTGCATTCATAAATTAGAGGTTTTCTGCTCACTAGGGTTCCATTTGAACTATAGGGAAGGTTGCCCCCATTTAATTTTGCACAAGTACAATTGACATCACCGGGGAGGCACACACTAGCACACCTACAAATCTCCAAAGGTTTCATGGAGTTAAGAGGCCTCAAATACTCAACTGTAGTGCTGTACCTGAAATGGGTCGGTCCCTTCTCATCATCAACTTCATTAACAAGGCAAACAGGTACATTTTCAGCACCGGAGGATATATCAGGCAAAATAATCCTGCCTCTTGATGTGGGATTATCTCTCCATTGCTGTGTCATTTTCCATATCGCAAGTCCCGGTGGCTGCTCTGGCTCCCGCAACAACTTGAATTTGAAAACATTGAAACCTGATTTTCCTTTCTCAACCCATGAGCTCTCAACCTTATAGAGACCATCATAGAAGTAAATCTTGCCATTTGGCACGCTATAATCTCTTGCACTTCGAACAACTCTAACCACATTTCCCCTATGCAAGCTTCTCTCAAGTGCAAGATTTCCTCTTTGGAGCTTTTGATCAACATTTGCATTACCTCCCTGCCCACTATAAATCAAAGCATCAGTATTGGTCTCTTCATTCTCATAACCCCCAGAGGACACAACACTAACAGCCACAGTATCGTCGCCATTCTCAAACTGAGCAGTCATATAATCAATCCCAGCCATTATAGGAGCATGCAACCCAACCACACATAATTCGATCCTAAAATAAAAGATGTCTCCAATTTCAATTCCTGGGACCGAACCAATCCTCTTTGCCCTATTCGCCCTCAGGTCGCTACTCATCAATGTAGTCCCTGCTGTCAAATCTGGGCGTTGATTCTTCACCTCTTTTCCATCATCTAACTGTGAAAGCCTCCTCCTTAGTGCATCAAAAGTCATAAGCACAATTTCAACAGAATCCCTAGGATCAAGAAGGGATGGCACCAAACCCGAATCTATGTTCAGAGCTTTTCTGGACTTTTTTTTCTGCGGCTTCATCGAACAACCACTGTTGCTACCATCAGTAACAGAATTGCTACCCAGATGAATTTGTTTCTTCATTTTCTTTTCAGAGGCCGAAGCGGATGGAGTTTGAAACGAAGAATTGCCATTTGGGTACGAATTAGGATGACGTGCATTACCGGGTTGTGGAGCTTGAAAAGGGGGGAATGGGGGAGTGAAGCCAGGAGGTAAAGATGAGTAATCAGAGGGGGATATGTAAATGAAAGGAGATGTGCGAGATTGAGAGAACTCATTGAGGCCATAGCTTGATGGAAACATTGGGGCCAAGGTTCTTAAAGGCTTAACATCTAAGCCTACATTCTCAGTGGATGAGTTTGGGGTACCATCTGGGTACTGATGCCTCTCCATGGCAAAATACTAGCAACTGGAAAAAAAAGACATGCACAAGTTTCATTAATGGACTAATTAATTAACTTATGCCTTTTCATTCAATTTCCTTTCTCATATTCTTCCACCATTAAAAGTGTATCAACTAAGTAAATAACGGCACAAACCTAGGTAAGAAATTAAGAGTTTTATAGGGGGCGAAAAACTTCCAGAAATCACGAAGAGCAGCTAAATCTCACCCAAATCGAGATTTTGAAGAAATGGGTACTAGAAAAATAGCAACTTTGGAAGCGGGTTTGAGCCGGTTTCACAAAACTCACAGTAAGAGCAGCTCAAACCGATCATCTCTAATGAAAACAAGACTGAGATAAAAACAAGACAGAGGCTTTGAGTGAGAGTATGTACCTCAGACAAGCCAGCTAGGGTTTTGCCCCTTTCTCTTCGAGTAACTACAAATTTGATGTGCGTCTCATCTCGCCATTTATTCATTACATGATTTTCTTATTAAATTATTCATTCTTATTTCTAGAGCTCGCAGGAGTGGAGAGCTGAAGTTGGCCCTTTTTTTTATTCCGTTCTAATAAAATAATACTTATTATTTATTGGCTTTTTATCCTACAGCGCCCAAATCAATCATATTTGTTAATTCTAGGTTCTAAAATATATTTGGCAAATTACCCCGATTCTTACACATTAAGTTGAAGATACTCCCTGGATCGTTAATTTTTGAATGATTGAAGGACAATTGTTAACTAAACAACAAACAAAAAAATTTAAAAATGTCCTCAACCTATTCTTTAACATAAATTTTTTCTAGCGAGTGTTTAAATTAATGTAGTCGAATTGGAGGTGTTGATGTCAGTTATCAAACATAAAATTTTAGTGTGGATTATGTTCGGTTATAGGGTTCTTTGATATTCTTCGATGGTTAGTTATAGAGCATAGGATTCATTCTTGCACACAAACATCACGTGAGAGGATCGGAGTTGGGATGTGATGTGGTTCCTCCGATGGTCAAGTCAATAGTGAGCTTGAGTGGAAAAAAATGATTATAGTGTATTTATTTGCAAAAGATTGCTTACCCTTAGGGGCTGTTTGGTTCCTTTTTTTGGGTGGTAAAAATGGGGAAAGCTGCCAAAAATGTCAGCTTTTTGGCAGCTTTCCCCCAAAATCACCTCTTAAAAAAGTGATTTTGGGAGAAAGCTGCCAAAAAGCTGACATTTTTCGCAGCTTTCTCCTCTTTTACCACCCAAAAAAACCTATCCAAACAGCCCCTTACACAAGGGACAGTACCCCTATTTATAGTAGATCCAGGGGCCAATTATCTAACTTTGATCGAGTGTAAACATGCAACTTAGTCGTGGATACTTTACAGTTGTTAACTGCAGATAATATGAGTCACATATGCGATTAATGTGATGGTGACAAGGTCAACATGGTGCTAACGGGGTCCAATGAGTCATTAAGATATTTTGGTTGAAGTAATGATAACTTCGACCACGCATTCAATGTGATGGTAATCAACTGTCGACGGGGAATTCAAGAACAAATTGCCTCTCGTCTCGGCCTTGCGAGAGGTTCGATAAATAACACTTTTCGTCTCAGCCCTTGAGCGAGATGAGAAGGGACGCCTTACATCTCGGCCTTCGAGATGTTGGTGTGCCAAAGATGTTCAATTTGCTTGAGACACGTGTACATTTGGTTATTTCTATGGCACAAAAGTGGTCCCTTTCACTCGAACTCAGGTGGACGAGTCCAAGTGAAATTAAGCTATCGCCTTTTGGGGTTTCGAGGCGCATTTATGAGGGATCATTGATGGGTCACTTTTAATGTGATGTTTCCAACGTTAGAGAAGACTGTGCAGTGGAGTCGCCTAAGTGAAGATTGCGGGTCAGTTAAAACGAAGGTCGCTTCGGTTCTTGAGTAGTCGCCTCAAATTCCAGATGCCTTCCTAGCCCTCCATCAATGGCCGAGTCGACTGTTTTGATTTCGCCACATGAAGACTTTGTTGCCTATATATATAACTACTCTCAGATGGGGAAAGTTACTCCTAAAACCCTCGAATTTTCTTCTACAGTCTGAGCGATTTCCAACCATCTCTCGTACTATTCTTCGGCGATCATCAAATACATGGCATCTTCGTCTTCAGTGGCTCAAAATGAATCTCAGATCAACCACCTCCGTAATTCTAATTCAAAGTACAGTCAGCACTGCTGGAGACTTATTATGACAAGTTCGCATCCCTCGGGCATTCACTCTGTCATCGCCGAAGACAGGTCAAGCCGTTTACAATCAAGGTGATAACGTTGCTCCGGTATACCTCAAACATTTGGAGTGGGGCCAAGTTTTCCACTTCATCCTTTCCTCTACCACGTCTTCGGAGTGCTAGAAGTTTCGCCATCGTAGGTGAAGCCGAACTCCATTGCTACTTTGGTGGGGTTTGTGGTCATCTACAACTGACTGGGGGTCTAGCCGATGCTGAGAATTCTCGGTCATCTTATCAAAATGAAGATGAATCAGCAAGAGGGCTATTAATATCTCTAGGTCTTGGGTGGCTACAAAATCGTCTCTAATGCCCCCAAATCTAACAATGACTGAAAGGAGAGGTTCATGTGCGTATTTGGGGCCAACGTTATCTTGGTCTGCCCCTTATGGCCCAAGATCAATAAGGACGCACTGAGACAGAGTCTGCTATCAAACAATGAGAAGAGAGCGCTTGACAAGATCAAGTTGTACATGGGTTCCTGTCAGAGAAAAAACCTCTTCGACAACTCAATATTACATCTTGTCGGCATCTCTTTAGTTCCTTCGACTGAGGATGATAAAACACAATTAGCCGTGCTGGCACTACCCTCGAAGGAACCCGAGACATCTGTGACGATCCCTCCAGCTCGACCTCAAAGAGGGCCACTGGCAAGGTCACAGAAGGATCTTTGCTTTGACTTGGCCCCTGAGGAGGCTAAGAAGATACATGCTAATGTAGCTGAGATTGTGGCTCGACTAGCTAGGTCAGCTCTGCTAATATTCACGCCAAGAGATCCAAAAAGAAGAAGAGAAGGTTAAGGAAGGTGGGCAGTCGGGGCCTCTTTGGGGGAGATGAAGCTTTTAAAGACAATGTTGAAGCCACGATGGATGCTGGTACACTCTTTGCCAATCAGAGAGGTGTGGCGAGCCAGCCGTCGGGTGAGATCCTACCTCCTCAGGAAGCTACAGAAGGTGATGCTTCCGCTATCCCCCATCCAAAGGCTTCTCGAGCTAAGCCTTCATATGTTATCATTGTTGATGACGGGTCCCCTGTAGGAGAAAAGGGAACCGAGATCATCACAGCTGAGTCCGAAGCAGCGGAGGCCCAAGTGGAGAAAGAGGTAGACCTTGTCATAACTACTGAGTCAACTCATCGACAGGGGAAGGAGACAATTGCATATAAGACATTCCTTTCTCAAGGATTTGGATGTTCCCATCACATCAATGAGCTTGATGTAAAGGCATGGGGTGAATTAAAGATGTTGTTGATAGGGTTATCTAGACTCGGCCCCGTTATGATAAAGACCTGTCTGAGGAATTTAGATTCGTCCCTAGGCACCGTCTTGACAAAAGAGGGTTAGTTCTGGAGTCCAGGCTTGCTTAGTGTAGGGCTTTGAAGTAATTTTTCCTACCTTGGGATGATGAGATCCTCTTGGCCATCCTAGATATTGGCATTCACTAGTCCCTCAAGAGTTGCATGCTTAAAGGAGCTTTGGTAGAGCAGAAACTGTATGCTTAGTTTGAGAATGTGCGGGGCCTATACCTCAAGCTCCAAGAAGAGGTGGAGGCTCAGAGGGTAGCTCAGGAGGCTGCCGAAAAGAGTGTGGTTGCCAATGAGGATGAGCTAGCAGTCTGGAGGAGGAGCAAGGGCAAATAGCCTATGGAGCTAGAGATGCGAGACGCCATAATTAAGGGCCTAAAGGGATTAAACAACAAAAAGTCATCCCAAATCAGCAAGCGCTAGGAAAACCTTAGTCATCTCGAGCACAAGCTTCGTGAGCAAGATGATAGGATAAAATATTTGATTGAAGAGGGCAAGGTCAAGAGGCAGGAAAGCGTTGACGTCTTTGAAGGAGCTCTATTGGCTCGTCAGAATGCTGAGGACCTACATGATCGGTTGAAGGAGGAGGAGGCTACTCACGTAAAGTTGAGGTAGGAGGCCACCCGACTTGCATTGGAGACCAAACGATAATGTAAGTCGTCTCTTGCTGAGATATAGGCATTGCAGGGTCACCTCAACCATTTGGAGTTTGAGGCCTACTGATTTGAGGCTGTGAGAACTATTGCAACGACACTCTTAGGAGAATGGAGGTGGTCCTCGCTTGTAAGGCTAGGTTGACTATCTGAAGATGTAGCTTCTGGCCGAGCTCAAGACTGCCCCGAACGATTCTGTTATCCTCCTCGAGTGGCTAATTACCTTAACACTCTGTAGGAGATAGAAAGTAAAGGAGGGGGCTTGTGCTTAATACCGAGAATGGGGATGATGATAATGAAGAGTTAGCTCATGGAACAAATGAGGTCTTGGCCCATGATAGTTGGATAAGCTGGTCTGAAGAGGAAGGGGATGAAGAGGTCGGCTTTGAGCCTCGGTCATCTTCCCCACCGACTTCCACTGTTGCCACTCCTCCCAAATCTGCTCTAACTTCCAGTATTGCTCTAGTTTCAAGTTCTGCGTCCACTTTAGGTTCGGCCCCATGGGGGTGTAGGCGTCTAAAAATGCCTATGGGTGCCCGCACACAGCTCAAGACAAAGAGAAGGCGATGAACGTCATTATTCGAGTCAAAAAGGATTATCCGACGCCGACAAGCACATGAAGCAAATCGGTGAATTGTTGATGACACGACAACGAACCACCACAATGGCAAACGCCAAGTGGACCGCACGCGTCAATCAACTCAAAGCGTACAAACGCGCCCAACAGTTAGTTAGCACGCACGCATCATTCAACTCGTGCATGTCAATCCGTTCGCACGTCAATCAGCTCAAGGGTCAATCAATTCATGTGTGTCGGTCAACACGCGCGCGTGAATCAACTCGCGCACGCCGATCAGTTCGCACGTATCGATCAACAAGCAACGCGCGTTTGACGGTCGGTCTCGCGGCGAAGCATACAAGTCAACAAATCGACCAAACACACGAAAAGAACAAGTCTCGGAAGAAAGAGAACATAAAAGGAAAAAGTCGACAAAACTGCGCGAACGCAAGACGGAACAAACCGACCCGCACAAACGCGGGTCGGATCAGTCCGACCCGAGAAAACACGGGTCGGACCAGTCCGACCCGCCACTGTGCGGGTCGAATTGGTCTGACCCACACAAGCGCAGGTCGGACTGATCCGACCCACGCCGTGTAGTCTGGTACCCGATACGTGTTTTGACGGTTTTAAAGCTGTTTTCACGGGATTTATCTATTCCAGGGGTTCCCAACTGACTTGATATCATCCCCAAACGTGGTTAGGCCGTTGTTAACTGAAGATAGAGCCAAATCACTTGTTCTCATCCAAAATAACCGCATCTGGGGCCAATAAATATGAGCCAAAGGCCTCCATTTTAGAGGGCGGAGTTATTATCAAGACGTGGAGGCACTAGTAAAAAGATGTTCAGCCCCAACGGTTGTATACAACCGTTGGGACTAGATTTATCAGCCCCCAACTGTTTAAACCGTTGGGGCAAGTGTATTTATCCTACACAACCAACGGAGGGGAATTTCCCCCCATTATTTTCGCGAAAAAAAAGAAAAAAACAAGAACCCCCCCAACCCCCCCCCCCCCCCCGTTCTCTCTCCCTCTCTCATCAAAAAATCGCCCCCCCTTTGCGCGCTCGGAGTTCGTCGCTGCCTTCGTCGGAGTTCGCCGCCGCCATCAAGCCCTGCCGCCGTCGTAGATCCTTTATTTTCCCGCCGAATCCCCTTAAAAAACCCTAGTTCTTCCTCCCAAATAGGACCTCGCCGCCTCTCCTCCTCCTCATCTTCGCCGGACCTGACTTGTAAGTCCTCTAACCCTAGTTTCTATTTCACAGATTCTTGTCGATATATTTTCTGGTCTCTTCACTTTATCTGTTTGTATGGACTTGGAATGAGCTTTCCTCAATTTTATTGATTTTAGGTCAAAAAAATCAATTGAGGAAAATTGTTATTTCTATTTCATCATGTTGCAGAACAGAAGGAGAAAATTGTTATTTCTATTTCTATGGACTTGGCTAATTGGTATTTCTATTTCATCATGTTGCAGAACAGAAGGAGAAAATTGTTGCTCATTTGGCTAATTTGCATATGACCCTTACAATTATGCATTTCTATGCCAGGTAAAAGCGGAAAATGTACTTCATTTCCTATTTGAACTTTATTCATTTCCATTTCAAGTTACAAACTATTGTGACCTTGGACACAGCTTAATGTTTTGGAGCTATTCTTGGACTGTATAACTGAACCAAATGAAAGACTTATTGAATTTGGGGCTGGTGGGATATGCAATGTGTAGGTGAGTCATCAGATAAGGAAACTGTGTTTTTTTCTTGCATTCACCACTGAGTAATTTGAAATGAGAGCCTTGATGTTTCTTTCTGATTTCATAACATAAATGCTTGTTTGTGTTGTTATCCATATAACTTTCTAAAAGGGGCCAATGTGAACATGGACATAGACACAAGTCCCCTACTAAAAATACCTCCCTGATTATGTCAACTGTTCGTTGTGTATGTGTGGAATGTCTGCAAAATGCTTTCCCCAATTATTGTTGTTCTCATCTATTCTTTATCACATGTTTACGAAGTTGTAACTGGAAATATCCGATAAATTGCAGACCCAGAGAATGCTGCAGTTATAACTCAATGTGGCGGAATTCCTTTGATCATACAGTGTTTATCTAGCCCAATCAGGAACACGGTAAGTATGATATCAGCATTTAAGCTCAAAATACCACCTTTGATCGTACAGTTCGAGTTTTTCTTTTTAACGTTTTCCTCTATTATGCATTTACTATTTTCAAATCTAAATTGCAGGTTAATTATGCTCTGGGAGCTCTCTATTACCTTTGTAATTCTTCTACTAAAAAAGAAATATTGAAGCCTGAGGTCGTTGATGTCATAAGAAAATATGCTGCAGCTGGAGCTGTTAATGTGAGCTTCAGCAATCTGGCTAATGCATTTCTGGACAAACTGATGCTAATTGCGCTTCTATCTGAATCTGAACTTAGAGTATCTGATGCCACAATTGAGCTAATCTTAGATAAGGTAGATAATGTTTTTGAATGCACTACTAGTAAACTTATCCTGAATTGCTTTGATTGGAAAAATTTTCATGTAATTCGTGATCATACTTTGTAGTTTATGACGACTTTCTTCATTTTCTTGATTCAAAATGCTTTATATTATCTTTTTGTTAGATGATGCGGTGTAATGATAACTGTTTCACATCTTTAGAATCATGAGTGGGCCCTTAAAACACCTTTACATGCAGTACATTTTGATCAGCTATTGCAAGTATTTCATTCTCTTGTTTATCCTGTTTAGAGAGTCTTCTGATTCACAAATATTCATATTCTTTGTTATGCAGGGTGCAGCTTGGTGAATGCATTAAAACTTTAATCCATGTTGATTACCCTGAACAGTGGCCTAGCCTTCTTCACTGGATAACATGCAACTTACAATTACAAGACCAACAAGTATATGGAGCTCTCTATGTGCTACGGATTCTTTCCAGGAAATATGAGTAAGTAAAATCTCTTTTGTTATACGTGGATTCTAGAACCAGCTCCTTCTATAATCATTATATTTCGTGCATACACAAATCAAATGCTATTACCAATATTTCACAAAAGCTTTTCTAAAACTCGCTTCGAAACTTTATGAAGGGTAATCACTTCTAGAGAGAGCAATCCAACAATCCTCTCTTGTCCTGCAACAATTCTTCGGCTTTGCAATGTATGTTGTGTCGCATGAATCATGTTCTCTTCCAAGAAGCCGACTATCTGTGAGTTTTAGTTGAGGTTGTGATGAATCTCATGAGTTTTAGTGGGTCTAAACCTAATAAATGTTTTGTCATTCTTGTTCTTCTTGCCTTCTATAGTTTAAACTTGCAGAATTATATTAAGGGAGATTGCATAATCATTGTTGTTACTGTTTGATGTTGTCTACTATCTGTTTGTTTAACAGCATTTGATGAAAATTTGTGTTAATTTTGTTGTTTTAAGTTGCAAGACACATTAATTCTTTATTAAAAAACCAATTTTGTCGTTCTTGGATTGGAGGCATGCATATTGTATATAATTGAGGCACATTCATTGGTTGGGAAGCAAAAATGTATGCTGCAAACGTGAAATTGAAATTTAACACCCATTTCTTTGGGAATTATAATAATTTTTTAGCTGATTATTATTAAATACTCTGATTGCGAAACATGCTACTAGAATTAAACTCTTCCTGATTTCTTAGTAAGGTTTATGCTTAATATATATACTGATTAGGTATATAGAAATGATCTTATTACTGTTTTGTTGGTGAAGTTGCTACTCAACTTGTGTGAGTGTAGTTTTCTAATTTTCATATACAATTGGCAGATATATAAATGCTAATCATGTTTATGGTTTTGATTTCTGCTTATATTCGTGTCATTTGTCTCCAGCATTCATTCATGCCTTGTGCTTCAGTCCAAACAGGTACTGGCTCTGTGCTGCCACTCAAGAGAGTGTGAAGATATGGGATCTGGAGACTGGAGAGCAAGTCTATTGTTCAGGATCTGAAGCCAACTGATGCCCCTTAGCCAACTTCATCCAAAAAACAGGTATATTCAATCACCAACCTCATTTTCTTAGTTTATATAACTGCTTATTTATACCCTGCAATTCTTAAATAATCTCATTATGCCTGATATTCATCAAATTAGAAAATAGAAATATCAAATCGTTAGTCATTCTTTGGGAATTATTCAATTTCTTTAGATGATTAATTTTTTCCTCTTTGCTACAGAGGTTTGGCCTTCCTCAAGGAATGTCAATGGATTGACACGGAGCATCAGCAGGCCCAAGTTCATATTTTGTCAAGAACATCCTGAGATTAGAAATTCCATCATTTGTTAAAACTTGAATTTGATGGATAAGGAGGAACCTCCTGTTATCAAGTCACCTTTCTCTGTCATCCTTCAGTGTCTTCTTCATCTTTTCTATGTAAAAAAGATGAGGATGTTTTAATTTGATCAAAGGAATTGATGAATGCATTATGTTTTTGTCTCAATTAAGAGTGTGATTAATCTTGAACATCATTAATTTTTTTTTAGAATTAGGTATTTGCCCCAACGGTTGTAACCGTTGGGGCTGAATAAGGCCCCAACGGTTCCAACCGTTGGGGCATTTTTTTAATTTTTTAAAATAAAAAAAAACGAAAAATATTTGCCCCAACGGGTGTAACCGTTGGGGCAAGTTTTTCAACCGTTGGGGCAACATCAGCCCCAACGCAATTTGTCCCAACGGGTGTTTTAGCAGCCCCAACGGTTGTAACCGTTGGGGACATGATCAGCCCCAACGGTTCCAACCGTTGGGGCTGCTACAGTTTGTAGTAGTGAGGTGCTGTTGGATTGATGAGTCAAAGAGCACGAATTTCGGCGAAGGCAAATCAGATCCCGGCGAACTTCGGCATAAAGAAGGAGCTATTCGAAGGATCTGAACCCCGTCCGTCCGTCCCTTGAGATAAGGCTTGGTCTTAATCTCGAGAAGAGCCCTGATCTCGCTTGGTCGATTTCAGCGCTTCAAATCAAACATTCCCCCGGTGAAGGCGAAGCTCTGCCCAATTTTCCATCAACCGGATCCAGATCTAAGGTGGTCCACGGATAAACCCCGGCACAGGCAAAGACACCCACGCAAGCAGAAGACCGATAAACGATCTCCTTGCGTTTGTTTGATAAAGTTGTAAACTTGTTTTATTTTTATTGTGTAAGAAGATCTTATAAAAAGATCAACTTTATATTTTATTCGAGTTTATTGTAATGACTAAAGTTGTAATAGATTCGATAGTAATGAAAACAGCAATTTTCGACGCAAACAAACTGGCGACCACAGTGGGAGCCAACAGCTTCGCTGCCGAAGTTGTCGTGTCGCAACCTCGGATCTGCATCCCGATTGAAGAAGTGGTCGAATACGAGTTCGACCAACTGAAGTTCGAAGAATATCTGTCGTCCTCCTCCTCCGGATCCTCCGCCTCTCGCAAGCACAGGAAGATCAAGACTCTCATTGTCGCTGCCCTCTCGCTTTGCAACACCCCTCCGGCTTCCAACGAGGTCGGATCTACAGATCTGGACTCCTCCTCAATTAAGGAGTTGAGTACTGAAGGCACGCCAATCCTATCGAAGAGGGCACGTCAAAGGCGACGTCAACGCCTCACGCGTCAACTCGCTAGGGTTTTGGAGTCAATTGACGGGATCCATTATGAGGCGGATCTGAAAATTAGGCAACGCCAAGCGCTCCAACAGCGGACAAATGCTCTCTCCTCCAAAGCACCAACAAGTGAATGGGTACAAGTCAAAATGACCCATTCAACTCTTGAAGAACAGATCAAAAAGCGTCGCGCACCGCTTGCACAAGCGCGAATTCTTGCGCAAGAGGTAAAAAGGTTGCAGAGGAAAGAAGTGGAGAAGAAGCCACAAAGACTGCATCAAACTTGGAGGCCAAAATCCAAAACGGCGGCCGAAAAGATCGAGAATCACGGGTCACTCCGATCCGACCTGTCGATTTGCAGGTCACTCCGATCCGACCGGCCAATTTGTAGGTCACTTCAATCCGACCCGCCGATTTGTAGGTCACTCTGATCCGACCGGCCAATTTGCAGGTCACTTCAATCCGACCCGCCGATTTGCAGGTCACTTTAATCCGACCTGCCAATTTGCAGGTCACTTCAATCCGACCCGCCGATTTGCAGGTCACTTCAATCCGACCTGCCGATTTGCAGGTCACTCCGATCCGACCGGCTGATTTGCAGGTCACTTTAATCCGACCCGTCGATTTGTAGGTCACTCCGATCCGACCGGCCAATTTGCAGGTCACTTCAATCCGACCCGCCAATTTGCAGGTCACTTCAATCCGACCTGCCGATTTGCAGGTCACTCCGATCCGACTGGCCAATTTGCAGGTCACTTCAATCCGACCTGCCGATTTGTAGGTCACTCCGATCCGACCAGCCAATTTGCAGGTCACTTCAATCCGACCCGCCGATTCGCAGGTCACTCCAATCCGACCCGCCGATTTGCAGGTCACTCCGATCCGACCTGCCAATTTGCAGGTCACTTCAATCCGACCCGCCAATTCGCAGGTCACCCAGATCTGACCCGTCAATTCGTAGGTCACTTGGATCCGACCCTCCGACCCGCGGGTCACCCAAATCTGACCAGCACCAGAGTCAGGGCAGAAGATGTTCTACACCTGTTTTATCGATCCCTGTGAGTTCCGCATCTCCGGTGAAGCCCTGTGACTGCGTAGACTTGCCCCGTTTCAAGATAAGGATGGCGGATCGTCTGGTTCCTTTGCATAAGGATCAAGACAAGGTTGCGATCAAAGAACGCTTGGGCCTAGTGACTGAACCCCGAGCAATTATTCGAGATGGGGTCGTACACGAAAAATTTCTGTAATTGACCGCCTCAGACGACGAATTAAACTCCAAGAGACCATCGAGAGTTCACGCTTACAAATGCGTGACTCTAAACGCGTGACTCTTGAGAATGCTAACAAGGAGTTGCATACTCAGAAGAAAACACGTAAGACAAACGAACGCGTTATACCTGAGGATTCATGTAAACAGCCGATAGGTTGCTCTGACGGTAACGTCGATGAGTTGTACTATCAGGCTGGGGGTATGAACAAGTCTCGAAAGAGATATACCCGAGAAACAAAGTCTCACTGCCCGTGCACCAAGTTAATCAGGGTAGTATTATCAGCGTGTAGCTGCCCCAAAACCGCTCCGCAGAGGGTCTCGGTATTTGAGAGGGTCTCCAACGGAAAGGCTAAGTCCAATCTAAAGCGTCTCCATAAGAAACGATCGGTCGTTCAAGGTGACGAACCCCCAGAGGTTACCATCAATATGGTTGATAAGGGAAAATCGATTCGACCTTCTAACTCTGATCCGCTTGTATCGCATCGTTTAACTCGGTTACGATCAGGAACTATAAGACAAAGGGATTATCAGAGAATGCAGAGAGGATTATCCTCGGATGACGAAGTGTCAGATTCCAATTTGCGGTCGCTTCTGATAATACGGTCTTCAGCCCAGGTCAATCCCACGAAGCATTCATGATCAACACCGAGCAAGTGACCAAAATGGTCGAGGATACTTTAGCCAAACAGAAAGAAGCATTCAAAATCGAAATAGAAACGGCTATGTTACGGATGAGAGAAGAGCACGACCAACAAATTCGGGCTCTGTCTAATCAGTTCGGTGAATCCAGCCGTCGTAACCGTGCTGACCAAGTAGGTAGCGATTCAGATGTGGATGAACCTCTCAATGCTGAGAACCCTCCCGTTAACCAAAATGCTGGGGGTGGTCCTACCAATAATGACAATACAGGAGGTGGCCCCGTTATCCCTCTTTCAATTTGTCCAAGCCCTGATACGAGCGAGGATGAGAAAATAAAAGATCTCGAGAGCAAAATCAACGCTCTGATGTCTGCTCGAGAGGTGAAAAGGACATGCAGTCTGTGTCCCTATCCAAGGGAGTGGGATTCAATAGCATACCCGGTGAAGTTCAACTTGATCAACTTCACACCGTTTGACGGGAAGGGTTCGCCTACACAGCATCTGATCTACTTCAAATCCCACTTGGGTATGATCTCCGGCAATGAAGCCTTGATGGTTCGGTCATTCGTTGGCACCCTTCGCGGGCCCGCCTTCGATTGGTACCACCGTCTCAAGTCTGAAAGCATTAATAGCTGGGACGACCTGGAGAGCCTATTCCTCGCTCATTTCTTTGATGATGACGCCGAGGTGTCAATCAGGACACTCTTCGATGAGAAGCAAGAAGATGACGAAACGGTCGACGACTTCGTCAAACGCTTCCGGATTAAGGCAATGAACTGCCGAGATCCGATCACGGATGACTTCATCCTCCAAACCTGTCACAACAACCTCTCTTTGGACGTGTTGGAAGTTATGGGAGTCGCACCGTCCAACAACTGGAAAGAGTTAAAGGTGCGCGGAGAGTGGGCCGAACGCTTCCTCCGAAGGAAGAAGGCTGAGAGGAGCCAACCGGCGGCTAATCTTCCGAACTCAAACTTCGCTTCCCGTGGTAAGGACAAAGCACCTGCAGCAGTTGTTGACACTAATCAAACGTCATAACGGCAATCCCGGAGACAGCAAAACACCTCGGATTTGAGACTCCAAAAAGAGTACTCTTTCAAGGACGAAGACGTTCCAGCCATCTTCGAATCCCTCCTTGAGAATAATAAGATCAAGCTACCACCTATCGTCAATCAGGAGGAAGCTGACAATACTGCGGATCCGAAGTACAGTGCGTATCAGAGGAGGGTTCTTCATCCCACCAAGGATTGCTTTGCTCTCAAGAATAGCATCTAAACCTTGGTTGAAGCCGGCGTTATATCGCTCAATTAAGTCGAATGAAGACTCCGATAAGTATAAGAGTATAAACTGCTCCTTCATGCACTCCGAAGAGTATACGAGTATAAACTTCTTCTCGCTACTCCAATAGGTATATGAGTCTAAACTGTTTCCTACCGTTGACGGGAAGTTCCTGAAGAATTTTATACGTAATATTCTTAAGGATAACCCGATCATGTGACCAAATGCAATGATAAACCCAGTTTCGCGAGGAAGCTGGGGGTGGATGATTCATATAACGGGAAGTTCCCGAAAGAATGTTACATGTAATTTTCTTAGGGATAACCTGATCATTACAACTTAGATGATAAACACTAAACCCCCACTGTGATTTGTATGAGTCAACACTCCCGTTGTAATTCGTACTCTCACTCTCACTGTCTACCTGGTCAAACCTTCTTATAGTTAGGGCCACAACCAAAGTCCCCTCTCGATTCCTTCCATGAACGAGAGGTCCACTTTTAAATCAAGAGATCAAACCTATAAAGGTAAAATCATCTCAAACCTCCCATTCCTAATGCTCCCTTGGTCAAACCTATAAAAGTTAGGGCCAAAGCCAGATTCCCCTCTCGATTCCTTTCATGAACGAGAGGTCCATTTTCAACTTGAGCGATCAAACCTTCTTACAGTTAGGATCGTTTTAAACCTCCCACTTGGTCAAACCTTCCTACAGTTAGGACCACAACCAAAATCCCCTCTCGATTCCTCCAATGAACGAGAGGTCCTCTTTCAAATCGAGTGATCAAACCTTCCTACAGTTAAAATCATCTCAAACTCCCGCTTGGTCAAACCTTCCTACAGTTAGGACCAAAACCACAATTCACTCTCGATAAACGAGAAATTCATCTTTAGTTCGGTAATCAAACATTCCGACAGTTAGGGTTATCCGAATCTTTTCGATTCTCGGAGTGGAGATCCCACTCTTAGTTTTACCTTTCCGGATTCTGGGGGTGGAGATCCCACCTCGAGTCTCCTTTCCAACTAGAGATAGAATATAAAATTCTTCCTCTTCAGTGTTGGGAGATAAAATATAAAATTCTTCCTCTCCCGTATCGGGTTTGTCTTTGCCCCAAGAGAAGACTCCACTTTTTCAAACTCCTAGAATCCGTGCTTCACACGTACGGGAAATTTTATCCCGAAGCCTAAGAAGGGACAAGCCAACGCCTAACACGCGTTGCCGGTTAGTCCTTAACCGTAAAAAAAAGGATAGAACCCCACATATTCGACATTGTGGCAGGTTGTTATTAATAACACCATAATCCGTGCTTCACACGCACGGGGAATTTTATCCTAAATCCCGAGTAGGGATAAGTCAATGTCTAACACGCGTTGCCGGTTTAGTCTTTCACCGATTGAAGAAGACACCAGAATTCTAGTCTGGGGAATTTTATTCCGAAACCTAAGTAGGGATAAGTCAGTGCCTAACACGCGTTGCCGGTTAGTCCTTAACCGTAAAAAAAAAGACACGAGCCCACATATTCAACATTGTGGCAGGTTGTTATTAATAACACTTTAATCCGTGCCTTACACGCGTGGGAAATTTTATCCCGAATCCTAAGTAGGGATAAGTCAATGCCTAACACGCGTTGCCAGTTTAGTCTTTCGCCGATTAAAGAAGACACCAGAATTCCAGTCTGGGGACTTTTATCCTGAATCCTAAGTAAGGATAAGTCAGCACCTAACATGCATTGCCGGGTAGTCTATTCCCGTGACAAAGACAAAGTCTACGTATTCAATATCGTAGCATCAAGTCTAAGGGAGTTCATTCCTTTAGCACAACGTCACATGCGGAACGGACTTTAAACAATCCGCATGTAAGCCCGATTCAAACGGTAATCGGTAAGAGCACGTCAAATCCGTTGAGGGCTGAGGATTTGCCAAAAATCCTAAGTCAGCGTCTGATACACGTCGCTGTTTAGTCTTTTCACAGGAGAAAGACGAAGTCTACGTATTTAATATCGTAGCACTAAAAGGGTTAACTCTTTTAGCTTAACGTCACATGCAGGACGGACTTAAACAATCCGCGTGCTAGCCCGACTCAAACGGTAGTCGGTAAAGGCACATCAAACACGTTGATGGCTGAGGATTTGCCAAAAATCCTAAGTCAGCATCTGATACACGTCGCTATTTAGTCTTTTCACAGGAGAAAGACGAAGTCTACATATTCAATATCGTAGCACTAAAAGGGTTAACTCTTTTAGCTTAACGTCACATGCGGAACGGACTTAAACAATCCGCGTGCTAGCCCGACTCAAACGGTAGTCGGTAAAGGCACATCAAACCCGTTGATGGCTGAGAATTTGCCAAAAATTCTATAAATACGAGTCATTGACGCAACAATCTTATTAGTTGGTCTCGTGATTTGAGCATCCAACAACTTCGGGATAAGATCCAAGATCCATATCTGTAGACGAAACAACTTTAATAGTTGGTCCTGCAGCCCCAAGATTTGGGACCATCACGTTCCAATGCCTTAAGAGCTTAAACGGTGGGTATAAACTACGTTAACACCGGTCAATGCGTTACAACAAAAGTCAACACCGCACAACGCGTTACAGTAAAGATCGATGCCGGGCAACGCATCAGCAATCTCGCCAAAATAAGGCAAACGATGATTTCAGGGAGTTCAATCGGATTCAGATATGAATTTCTGACGAAGATGATTAGTTCAAAGTCAACTCAATGGCACGAGCTAAGTTCAAAAAATTACACACCAATCTCAGTTCAAGATTTTGACAACGGTCAGACGATAAACGCAGCGCCAGAAGAACTTCATCTATTCAACGAAACAATGAATAGATTGAAGGCTGAAGAAGTTAAGGATTGAGGTAGTTAAAGGTCACTCTACGAAATTGCGGAGATGGCTTATCTTATCCAAAGCATTCCAGACTCCTCTATAAAAGAATGAGTCTGAAATACTTTGGAGGGGGTATCTGTAGGCGTCTAAAAATGCCTATGGGTGCCCATACACAGCTCAAGACAAAGAGAAGGCGATGAACGTCATTATTCGAGTCAAAGAGTATTATCCGACGCCGACAAGCACATGAAGCAAATCGGTGAATTATTGATGACACGACAACGAACCACCACAATGGCAAACGCCAAGTGGACCGCACGCGTCAATCAACTCAAAGCATACAAACGCGCCCAACAGTTAGTTAGCACGTACGCATCATTCAGCTCGTGCATGTCAATCAGCTCGAGGGTCAATCAATTCACGTGTGTTGGTCAACACGCGCGCGTCAATCAACTCGCGCACGCCAATCAGTTCGCGCGTATCGATCAACAAGCAACGTGCGTTCGACGATCGGTCTCGCGGCGAAGCATACAAGTTAACAAATCGACCAAACACATGAAAAGAACAAGTCTCGGAAGAAAGAGAACATAAAAGGAAAAAGTCGACAAAACTACGCGAACGCAAGACGGAACAAACCGACCCGCACAAGCGCGGGTCGGATCAGTCCGACCTGCGAAAACGCGGGTCAGACCAGTCCGACCCGCCACTGTGCGGGTCAGACCAGTCCGACCCGCGCAAGCGCAGGTCGGACTGATCCGACCCGCGCCGCGTAGTCTGGTACCCGATACGTGTTTTGACGGTTTTAAAGTTGTTTTCACGGGATTTATCTATTCCAGGGGTTCCCAATTGACTTGATATCATCCCCAAACGTGGTTAGACCGTTGTTAATTGAAGATAGAGCCAAATCACTTGTTATCATCCAAAATAACCGCATCCGGGGCCTATAAATATGAGCCAAAGGCCTCCATTTTAGAGGGCGGAGTTATTATCAAGACATGGAGGTGCTGTTGGATTGAGGAGTCAAAGAGCACGAATTTCAACGAAGGCAAATCAGATCCCAGCGAACTTCGGCATAAAGAAGGAGCTATTCGAAGGATCTGAACCCCGTCCGTCCGTCCCTTGAGATTAGGCTTGGTCTTAATCTCGAGAAGAGCCCTGATCTCGCTTGGTCGATTTTAGCGCTTCAAATCAAACATTCTCCCGGTGAAGGCGAAGCTCTGCCCAATTTTCCATCAACCGGATCCAGATCTAAGGTGGTCCACAGATAAACCCCGGCACAGGCAAAAATACCCACGCAAGCAGAAGACCGATAAACGATCTCCCTGTGTTTGTTTAATAAAGTTGTAAACTTGTTTTATTTTCATTGTGTAAGAAGATCTTATAAAAAGATCAACTTTATATTTTATTCGAGTTTATTGTAATGACTAAAGTTGTAATAGATTCGATAGCAATGAAAACAGCAATTTTTGACGCAAACAGGGGGCTCATATGTATTTTTTCTTTTTTAAAATACTTCTTATATTATACGTATTTTGAGTATATGAATGAAAGAAAATTCACTTTTGTCAAATTGAACCGTGTACCTTTGTGATTGCATTCTTATGTGTTTAAGTAATCTACTTTGACTAAGTACAAGTTCGCCCTCACGTTTTAGGGGTGTGTAGAGTGGATGCCAATGCTTGGAGCATGCCCTCAGACACTCCTGCATCGAGATGACTCGGCTTCATGCCTTGGTTTTATTCTGAAAGTGTACCAAGGTCTTATGAGTTAGAGTTAACCGAGTTAGAGATGTGCCTTAGTTTTATCCTGAATGGGTACAAAGCTTGGGTATGTGCCTTGGATTTATTCATGAAAACGATACCAATGTCTTAGAGTTAATGACATGCCTTGGTTTTATCCCGATATAGTACCAAGGTCTTGCGTATCGGAGTTGACCAAATTAGGGACGACTCGACCTCGTGCCTTGGTTTTATTCAGAATGACACCAAGGTTTTGGGTACGTGCCTTAGACTTATTCATGAGAATGATGCCAAGGTTTTTTTTAGTTAAAAATGATCAAATTGATGACGTGCCTTGGTTTTATCCTAAATAGGTACCGAGTTCTTATGTACATGCCTTAGGGTTTATTCATGAAAATGATACCAAGTTCTTAGGTCGTTATTATCGAGAAGATGAAGATTGAGTGGTGAAGACTACAAATAGGTTAGTACACAGTACAAAATATTTAATATTTATGGAAGGATTTTTTTAATTTCACTATGAGGAGATATTTTCCAAAATGTTTCGATAATCTTACCGTCGATCTCTCTTGCTAGTCATGTTTGGCTTCAAGTCAGTTTTAGGGGACCTTTCTCATGTCCTTAAGAGGACTTTGCTTCAGATGTCGTTTTTCTGGCCACCTTCTTATGACCTCGACTATCTTCTGCATTCATGTCTCCTCGAGCTTTTGTCAATAGCTGTCCAAAGTTAGCCACCAAATCTGTGTTGAGTCAGTCAACCAACTTATTGTCCTCTAGCCCTATGGAGACCGGGCCATGGCAACCATGTTGCTAAGGTCTTGAACTTCTATAATTTTAGCTTAGAATATCTTGACGTAGTCCCTAAGACTCTCCCCGGGCTTCTGTCTCATTTGCAGCAAGACAGAAGAGGGTGTCTTCTACTTGGAGTTAGCCAGAAAATGATGTACAAATCTTTGGCTGAGTTGTTCAAAACTGTGGATTGACCTTTTGTCTAAGGAGTTCCACTAGCGCTTCCCATCAAGGTGACAGGAAAGGCTCTACAAATGATCGGATCACTCACTTGCTACATGATCAGCAGATCATAAAAATTTTGCATGTGTTCCGTTAGGTCTCCTTTGCCTTTATATTTCTCAATATATGGTATTTTAAACTTAGCACATGAGGTGTTCATGATCCAGTCAGCAAGCAGAGTGTTTTCACTGATGGTGTCTGCAACGGTGTTGAATGTCTAGTCATAACCAGATGCTAAATTAGTGGTGAAGGGGCCTGGAGTAGTGTGGAGATGTCTGGTACCATGCGATGTAGACCATGAGGCATGCTCATGGCTAAGATTGGGACTCTCACCAGTCGCCTCCATATGTAGTGGTTGTCGAATCGATTGGCGGGGTGTAGGAGGGGCATATTCAGTGCGCTCCTCTTGTACTCACCATTCAAATTGGCCCCCAGGGGGAAGAGCGATGAACGATGGGAAAGGTTGCTGGGGAGGAAACCTATTGAAGAGAACGAGAGATTCTTTTGGTAGACTCCTCTAGTTGGGCTTGAGTGATGTAGCCCGTATTATGTGTTTCTTTCGTAGGGGGAATGGATGATCGATCTGGATGATCAAAACCAGCCATCTTGTACAAAGAAGAAAAAGAGGCCTCATGATGGGCTCCAAATTGTTGATATTATTTATCAAACAAAAAAATTTAGTGTGGATTATGTACGGTTATAGGGTTCCTTGATCTTCTTTAATGGTTGATTATGTAGCAGAGGATTCAATCCGGCACACAAACAACACGTGATAAGATTGGAGTTGGGATCTCCGGTGGTTCCTCCCACGGGCAATTCAGTAGTGAGCCCGAGTGTAAAAAAAATGATTAGAGTGTATTTATTTGCAAAATATTGCTTACACTTATGATGCAAATTGTACCCATATTTATAGCAGACTGGAAGGGGAAATTCTGTAACTTTGGCCGAGTCTTGGCATGCAACTTAGCTGGTATATTCTTTACAAGTGTCGGTTGTAGATGGTATAAGTCACCTATGTGATTAATGTGATGGTGACAAGGAAAGCATGATGCTGACAAGGTCTGATGAGACATTAAGACTTTCGGGATCGAAGCAATAATAACTTCGACTATGCATTCAATGTGATGGTAATCGATTGTCGACGATGAATCTGAGGACAATCGCCTGTCATCTCGCCTTGCGAGAGAGTCGATAAATGATGCCTTTCGTCTCAGTCCTCGAAGGATTAAAATGAGTTAACCCCTCAAAATAAGGGTTAAACTAACCCCTCTAGAGGGATTAAAATGAGTTAACCCCTCAAAATAAGGGGTTTACTAATACTCCTATTTAGGAGGAATAAGAGTTAACCCTTCTAATTATAAAGAAAATAGTAAAAATCATTGTTATTCCCAAACACTAAAACTGATCACAATGACTAAAATAAAATTTATTTAACGGGTTAATAATTTAGTCCTTCGGGTTATCGAATACGCTAAGTACATTAATCCTTCTATTTAGTCCTTCTTCCTTAACCCTTTGCCAAACGGTGCCTTAAAAAATATGGCAAATTACACCAAAAAATATCAACTTACACCATATACCAAACTACTAAAATGCAAAGTAAGGTTAAAATTAAATTAATGAAGTATTTTATATCTAAGAGTTAAAATTAAATTAATTAAAGTAAGGTTAAAATTAAATATCAACTTTCACCATATACCAATGCAAAGTAAGGTTAAAATTTAATTAATGAAGTATTTTATATCTAAGAGTCATTTGAAAGTGAGTGGGTTTAAAACTAAATGGGGAAATTTTTTAGTTTACTTACAAATAATTCTTTTTGAAATTGGGTGAGTTTTAGAGTAAACTGGTAGAAGTTTGAGTTTATAGGCAAACAACTCATTTACAATTCACATGTTGGAACATAGTGTGAAAAAAATACAAAATAATTATTTAAATATTTTTGAAGTGGGTACATTTAAAAATAAATAGAGTTAAAATTTTTGGGCTTATAGGAGAAATCCCTCTTGCAATTGCCCAAAAAAAATGATAAAACTTTGAATTTACAGCCAAAAAATTCTTTATATGGGAATGTATTGGCTTAAATCTTCATGGGGTAAAACTTTGTGTTCCATGGTAAATAACTGTAGTAAGACTTTTTGAAGTGGGTGAGTTTAGAAAGTTAACGGGGAAAAATATTTGAGTTTAAAGGAAATAATCAACTTTGGAAATAGGGTAAATGTAAATAGGGTAAAACTTTGGGTCTATACGTTAAAGGAAATACTCAAATTTACGTCATAAACCTCTTAAAAGCTCTTTTTGAAGTGGGTGGGTTAAATGTAAATAGGATAAAACTTTGGGTCTATACGTGCAACATCCAACGTTTGAAGTGCCCGGGATTATGATAAGTGGGATAAGATTTTGGTTATAGGAAAAATACCCTTTATTCTAAAATATCTTCTTCTTCTTCTTTTTTTTTTTTTGGGGTAAATGAGGAAATTTCTCATTATCCAATTGTGAAAAGTAAGTACAAAACCCTTCTCAGGCATTCCTGAGGAACCTCATCTGCACAACACTAAAAAAACATCAAAATTCCGACAATGCACAAACATATAGTTCCAGCAAACAAACAAAGCCCTGTAGCTACTATAAAGATCTGATCCATCCCGGACGATTAGCAGGAATAGGAGAGTTTAGAGCAACCGAATCCACTTGATCCATAGGCGGTGATTTAGTTCACGATGGGACTGGGACTGGGACTAGGACTTAGGCTTGTTAGATCTAACACTTGAGATCTTAAAACCATATAGCCATGATTAATTCAAAGAGATTAACAAGAATCAAAAGAGCGGAAGCTTAATTATACCTGAATCCATAGTAGAGATCTTGATTTGGGTTTTGATGATCTTCTAACCTTAGGGTTCTTCTCTATAGCCGAATATCTCTCTCTCAAGATGGGGGTGAAGAGAAATTAGAGAAAGTTGTCACCCTAGGTTAGGAACCATAACCCCTTATTTATAGATGTTGTACTTTTATAATTTAGCCCCTCAATAAATCACAATTACAACCTGGTATCTGCACA
>BQKN01062999.1:78468-125815 GCA_022839385.1 Asparagus kiusianus
TGTGGTCTTCTCATATCCTTTCCATATCCGTATGTATATCCACCTATACATTCGGATGCATATCTGTATCTATATTGCATATAGCAGATTGGGATATATAAACTTTCTTTATCGATATATATCTGTATCTATTTCTATGATCGGCATATAGATATAGATATAATAATCATCATATTCTATCAACTGTTTGCACCCTAAGTTCAACAAACTTGCTTCTTGGTCTCACGCAAGTTTTCATACATTGTACACCTTTTTTCGGCTTTAACGGCTAGTAGACAAAAGAATGACATGCTTACACGTTTGTGCTTATTGTTGGAAACCTTTGTTTCTAACCCAACAATTACTACAACGATACTCTGTAGATTTTACAACGTACTTACACAAGATTTGAGCTTACAATTTATTTGTTAAAAAAGTCAATGAATAAAAGAAACTAGACTTTTTTTTTCTATTTGTGATCAGTGGTATGACTAATGTAACTTGTTTATTGTGATCAGCGGTATGACTAATGTAACTTGCTTATTATAGAAATGAGTTATTAGCTCATACTCATTTTTTTATGTGCAATTCATTTGACAAAAATGAGCTACCAAGTGATAAATAGTAATTAGATCTATCAATCTAATGTGTCCAATAAAATGCCACACCACTGGTCCATTATTTGAGAAATCATTATTTTATATTTATGCACTGTAATTGTATCCAGAATATGGCTAAGTAAAACACTTATATAAATTTAAGTAGATAGAAGCTCTTATCTACTATTTTTTTATCTATTAGATTTTATTTGAGATTTGTATTGGCATGTACTAAGACACACATCTCTAAGATAGCCTTTATGTATATCACACGCAATACTAATTTCAATACCAATCTAATGAATTAAAAAGTTTACGGATGTATAACGGCCTCGCTTAACTTAAGTTTACTCTAGCATTACTCCAATATATGGCTTATACATTATCTCCATACCACTCCCCACAAAAAATAATTTGTCATGCAAATTTATGAGCAGAGGAGGACGTCGTTTGGGGTGGGGGGGATGAGTTGTGTTCATTCGGTTCGAAACTTCTCGGTTTACTGAAATAATACCCTTATTCTCCCTTTTTTTTTAATTAACTAATAACGTCTCTTTTATGACACGTCAATTTTTCTGGTGGATAAAATCTAATGTGTGGCTCCACTGGGAACACTTTGGCCGCTGAGGACGGCCACAAATAATTGATTAGTTCCCCTATGCGAGCTTGGTCCAATCAGTACCCAAAATAAGAGAAGCCAGAGCACACCACTTGCGTGGTGACACGTATCTTAGTTTTCTACTTTATTAGTTTTTCACTACCCTTTAAGTTATGTAAATGTCCACAAAACAAAAACGAAAAAAAAAAAGAAAAAAGGAGAAGAGCCACAGGATAGGGTCCACACGAAAGATAAAAAGAGTAACAATCTTATAAATTTTCATAGAAACCCGTTTCAAAAGCTTTTTTCCCGTAAAAATGGGTTGAAAACCTTAGTACGTGAATTTGATTTTCTTTTCATAAATCAACATTTTCTCTTTAAACCAAACAGTCTTTAGAAGACCTCAGTCCTGCATTTCCATTACTCAAGTTGTACAATATTCAGATAGGTGTTATGCACATCACTTGTATATATTTTGAATCTTATTAATTTTTTATTTACATCTGTATGCATTTTGCAATTCTACATTCTTATCTAGTCAGTGGATATTTATATATTTATATAATAAATAATGATTCATGGTAATCTTACACTCTCTATTCAATTATTTCAAGGAAAAATTGTGTCAATACCCCAATATAAAGAGTAGCATATGACATGGCCCTTCCATCTTTTCTCATTGTGGATCAGACCAAAAAACTATCACTTCATATGATTCAGCCCTTTATTCCCTGCCAACTAGGCATAGAAAGAGAGAAACAAACATAAAATCTGAAAATATCATCATTTCCTTCTCTCTCTTCTCTTTATATCTAAATCTCCATGGCTCCTCATTCCTCCTCTCCTCTTCTCATCTCTCCTAACTCATCTCCTTCCTCCTCTCTTTCTCTTCCTCCGTTTTCTCTCAAACACCGACACCCCCTCCGCCATCATCGACCTTGGGTGCACGCTTCGGCCATGTTGTTCGCTCTTTTTCTCCCACTAATTTTTCCTGCTCTCTTTCTTTTCCCACCAAAACCAAATAAAATCCCTAATTGGGCCGGCAATGGCGAAACACTCAAATTCGTCGGAGTTCTAGTCGAAGGATTTGTCAAACAGATCGGACTCCAACATTAAAGGCGAAGAGGTGATGAAGAACGAGGCGGAGGAGGCAGTGCCAGAGGAGGACGAGGAGGAGCTCCAAGCCGTCGCAAGTTCCACAATACCTCTAAACTATTAATTTTTAAAAGAAATTTATATTTTATGTTTGAACATCGTGGAAAGATGAAAATTTAAAGAAATATCGACTAAATACGATTTTTTGATAAATTTTAATGTTAAGTTCAAGTCCAATGTAGAATATTAAGTCTAATGAGCTGGAAGTAAAGTCCAAGGGCTTGTATGTTTCCACTGGGTTGAATAATAAGTCGAATGGCTTATATGCTAAGTCTATTGGGTTGAATAATAAGTCTAATTTGTTGAATGTTAAGTGTAATGGATTATATGTTAAGTCCAATTTATTGAATGTTAAGTGTAATTTGTCACATGTTAAGTCTAATGTGTTGTATATTAAATATAATTAGCGTGACATTAATTCTAATTGATTGAATGTTAAGTCAATAGAGTTGGAAAGTCAAGTCCAAGAGCTTGTATATATGTTAAGGCTATTGGGTTGAATAATAAGTCTAATTTGTTGAATGTTAAGCGTAATGGATTATATGTTAAGTCTAATTTGTTGAATATAAGTGTAATTTGTTACATGTTAAGCCTAATGCATTATATGTTAAGTCTAATTGGCATGATGTTAATTCTAATTGGTTGAATGTTAAGTCTATAGAGTTGAATATAATGCATTAGACTTAACATACTATAATCCATTAGACTTAACATATAATAAATTATACTTACATTTAACAAATTTAACTTAACATATTATCCATTAAACTTAACATATAAGCCATTGAACTTCATTTCCAACTCATTAGACTTAATATCGAACTAATTTGAGTTACCAAACGAGGCTTAACATTCAATAGATTAGACTTGACAATCTTCCAATAAGACTTAAAAATTCAACTTATTAGACTTGACATTCCTCTAATTAGAATTAACATTAAACAAATTAGACTTGACATTCCTCTCATTAGAATTAACATTGAACAGTTTAGACTTAATATTATTTTCAGTATAAATAACGTGCTTTTTATTAGATAAAAAGTATCTTCCAATTAGGCTCAACATTTAACCGATTAGACTTAATATTCAATTCTATAGACTTAACATTCAACCAATTAAAATTAATATCATACCAATTAGACTTAACATACAACGCATTAGACTTAACATGTAACACAATTAATATTTAACAAATTAGACTTAACATATAATCCATTACACTTAACATTCCACATTTAAACTTATTATTCAACCCAGTAGACTTAACATACAAGACGTTGGTCTTCACTTTCAACTCTATAGACTTAACATTCAATCAATTAGAATTAACATCACGCTAATTAGATTTAACATATAACGTATTAGACTTAACATGTGACAAATTACACTTAACATTCAATAAATTAGACTTAACATATAATCCATTACACTTAACATTCAACAAATTAGATTTATTATTCAACCCAATGACTTAACATACAAGCCCTTGGACTTATTGTTCAACCTAGTAGACTTAACACATAAGCCCTTGGACTTCACTTCCAACTTATTAGACTTAATATTCTATCTTGGACTTGAACTTAACATAAAAAATTATAAAAAATTATATTTACCTGATATTTCTTTAAATTTTTATCTTTTCATGATGTTCAAATACAAATTACAAATTTATTTAAAAAACAGATAGTTTAGAGGTCTTGTGAAACTTGCGACGGCCTCGAGCTCCTCCTCCTCATCCTTCGCCGCCTCCTCCGCATTGTTCTTCCACCTCTTCGCCTTAAGTGTCGGAGACCGATCTGTTGTTTGACAGATCATTCAATGACAACTCCAACGAATTCGAGGGTTTCGCCATTGCCGGCCAAAGGAGCGAATAACATGGCTGGAGTGTCCACCTAAGGTCTGTGGTGGCGGAAGGGAATGTCAGTGTTTGAGAGAAAAAGGAGGAAGAGAGAGAGAAGGAAGGATATGTGTTAGGAGAGAGGAAGAGATGAGAGGAGATGAGGAAGGAGGTTCCATGGAGATTTAGATCTGGAGAGAAAAGAGAGGAGGAAATGATGGTTTTTCGGATTTTATGTTTGTTTCTCTCTCTCTATGTTTAGTTGGCAGAGAATAAAAGACTGAATCACATGAAGTAACATTTTTTGGGTCCGATCCACAATGGGAAAAGGTGAAAGGGCCACATCATATGCTACTTTATATGGAGGCCTTGACACATTTTTTTCCTTCTTTCCATTGCTTTCTTAAAAAAAATAGTCAATAGATATTTATGTAATAAATAGTAATCCATGATAATCTTGTTCTCTCTATTCAATTGTTTCAACTACTTTCTTTAAAAAAAATCTAGGCAATGGATATGTTTATATAATAAATAATGATCCATGGTAATCTTGCACTCGATCTATTCAATTGGTTCAACTACTTTTTATAACATTTAAAAAGGTTCAACCGCGAAAATTAAAAAAAAAGCACCGTACAAAATAAAGAGCAAGGGGAGCCCACGGGCGCCTCCAAGGCTCCAACAATCCTTGCAAGCAAAACAAAGCGTGGAGTGAGGAGTCGGCATTCGGCCGAGATCGGGCCGTTGGATCTCCAATCCAACGGCATAGATCCAAACAGTTATCGATAAAATGCCACGTCGGCAACAGTCTCTAAGCTCTACTGCTCCCTTTGAACCACAAAAAAAAAAGAGAAAAAAATAGAAAAAGGTTCTCTCTATAAATACCCCCAAACCCCTTCCCTCAAAATTAAACCCGAATTCAATCTTCATCCTCTTTGGGCCTACTGTTGAATTGGTTTTTTTGGGTAAGGTTCTGATTCCTTTCATATTGATCAGGTTGCAGGAAATTTCATATGGGTTTTTATTGATCGACCCATCATAATTTGATTCTGGTGTAATATAGTACGTATATAAATAAGATCAATAATGATCCGTGCTGGTGATTTGCTTGATTAAATGCGCATGCTGCTTGTTTTGGTTGTCAATTTTCGACCTTTAGTCTCTTAATTGGACGGACATTTTCAGAGCTCAGTGATTTTTTTGTGATTAATTGTGCTGCGCCAGTTCAAAAGAGGTTTTTTTTTAAAAACCCCAAAAATATGGTTTCCATTTTTGGGTAGAATCCCAAGAAAGAAAACAAAGAGAGGGGATGCAAATGAACTGATGATGATTCTATGGATTTTGGATCCAGAGAGAAGTTTTTATTATCAAACAAAGAGTCCACAAGGAGAGGGAAGATGATAAATTTAGTATAGGGAGTTGCATTCAACTTTATATGGTTATAAACAAACCAAAGGGCCTAATGGATAGATCAATGTTGCATTGCAAAAGCTCTTTCTTGAGTATGTACTCACTTTTATGAGAGGAAAAAAAAGTACATAATGTACTGTGTAGTTTATTGCACTGTGACATTGAATTTATACGCGAATGTTTTATTGTACTTTCTTACACCTTCTGATGCTTATTGTCGGTATTACTCTTTTCGGTGGTTAAATAGTGTACAAGGAGATGATGATCGGCCTTCAGAGAACAACTTCTGGTGTCTTGTTTTGTGCTCTGTTCTTGATATCAGCTTCTTGTCAGAGCTTTGCCTATGATTTAGTAGTAAATCAGACAGCATTCCTCAAGATAGATGCATCACCACAATCAGAGCGGAAGATTCCTGACCATCTATTTGGTATCTTTTTTGAGGTGAATTTCTTTATTTCTTATGCTTGTGGAGATGTGTTCTAAAATAGTTTATAATTGGCCATGAACACTGCAGAAAACCTACTAAATGAATTTAAGCATCTTTGAGACATTGATGTTTGTGACACCTAATATCTTCAATTATATTGACGGAAACGAAAACACTACGCTCTCGTTAAGTTATTTCCTCATTTCATTAACTTATCGTTCTGTGGAAGGAGGAAATGAATATGCTTTGAAGAATTAAGCCTGAGAGGACTTTTTGCATTACCCAGAGGTGTTTGATCTTACGAGGAACAGTGTTATGATTTATGCAGTGAAAGATTGCTGTAATGCAGGCTATTTACTATTTTCTTTTCAGAACTTTTATTGGTTGAAATAGAGAATGACATATTAATTGCGAAGTGGTAGTTCATTGATCATTCATTTGATTCTGACCTCAGTCTGCATATGAATGAGCTTTTGATGTTGTCCATTTTACACTAGATCGTCAAACATAGCATCTGAAGTGTATCACATGTATCTTTTAAGTTCATCGTTTATAGACATGTTAGCTCTACCAATATTTATAAGGAAATGGTTTTTCTGTGTCATTGTGTGTCGAAGGAACAAGTTAAAAATGCCACATTAGGACTTCTATACTTGAAATCCCTTGCATGGTTTGGTTGCACTAAAAATTTAGTAACTATAAATTCCTCAATGACTGTTTGTTTTCTTTATTCTGACGTCTTCCATGTAGGAGATCAACCATGCAGGAGCTGGTGGGATATGGGCAGAACTTGTCAGCAACAGAGGTAATAATCAAAATGGAATCACACAATGACAACAGAAAAGAAAACTAGGAGTTCCATAGTCACTATTATAAATGTTTTAGGTGTCACAGAAAATAATAACATTCAGATAGACATAATATGTCATTTCCAGCCCATGCATGTAATATGAGTCGACTTCATAAGCCCTTCTCTGGTTCACCTATAATGGCATCTTTTCAAGTTTGACGAAAATGGCTTTGCAGCAGAGTGCTGCAGGGCTGATCCACAAGTATTACAAAGACATATAGACAAGCTTTTACTGTATAATAGCAACTAGCTGCTATAATGTACTGAGGCAAACCCTCCTAAACGATAACAAGTTCTGTATACAAACTTTGTTGTGTTTACTGTATTCAATAACCTTGAACAGATGATAATTCAAGGTTTTTTTTGTCAAGAACCTTGTCGTACTCAAATTTAGATTGGAGATAAAACATTCAAATTTGTAAATTCAATGATTCTCATTCATGTTGTCTTAAATATTTTGAAACTAACGAAATTTCAATTTAGGTCTCCATTAGAAAGCTGATACTGCAATTGTAACACTTGTTTTCTACTGCAAGCAACCTGGAGAATAAACCTAAGTTTCAGTTTCAGATATTTTCACGTAATTGGCTGGATTAAGAGATTATAGAAGAGATCAAGGAGTTAGGATTATAGTTCTTGGTGGAAAGGAACTAACATTTAAACTAACAAAGGAATTAGAAATATTGTACCATACATCAGTTTGTTACGCCCAATTTCATATTTAGTGTTTAAGATATCAAATGGTTGGATTCATTTAAATTTGAATATTACTGACCAAAGCAATGAATGATTTGCCAGTGATTCGTGTTGTTTTCTTGTGATGAATTTTCTCTCTCTGTTTGAACTCCTCACAACTTGTATTTTCAGGATTTGAAGCTGGAGGGCCAAACACTCCTTCAAACATTGATCCATGGGGCATCATTGGGAATGAAACTTTCATTAATGTGTTAACTGATCGGTCATCTTGTTTCAACCGTAACAAAGTTGCCCTTCGTATGGAAGTTCTTTGTGACCCGGTGGGATGCCCAGATAGTGGTGTTGGCGTATATAATCCCGGATATTGGGGCATGGTACGTCTCATGCGTGATAAGTAGTTATTCTATAAAAAAAATTCTTTGGAAGGAAATTACATTTCTCTTAACCCCTCCCCCCCCCCTACCCCACCAGGAAAAAAAAGAGAAACCCAAGCAACAAACCACACAAACAAACAAAAGAAAAAAAAAGAAAAGGAAAAAAATCCACCTATAAAAAATTAAAAATTAACAAAAAGAAAAGGTGAAGGCAGGTAAGGAAAACATGGAAAACATGTACTTATATGCATGAGGAAACATAAGGAAGGAACAACTGACTGTTTGAAAAGCCAAAGTTTATTCTTGACAGTCCTTACATGAAAGGTTGTTTTGTGTTAAATCTGTTTCCTTATTTGATTATAATATTACAGAATATTGAACAAGGGAAGACATATAAAGTTGTTCTTCACGTTATGTCATCTGGCTCATTGAACTTATCAGTTTCTCTTACGAGTTCAGATGGAATGCAGACCCTGGCTTCTAATAATATAATGTGAGATCTCATTCATGATTAACTGTTTAATATTCAAGTTTAATTTTTTATATATATTTTTTATTTTATGCATAACGTGCTTCTCCTCGCAGAGCTTCAGCTTCACAAGTGTCAAATTGGACAAAAATAGAGTTTCAGTTGGAATCGAAAGGAACAAATAGTAATTCCAGACTTCAGTTAACGACCAATCACAAAGAAGTTATCTGGTTGGATCAAGTATCAGTGATGCCTACAGACACCTATAAGGTAGATAGTATATACTTGATGCAAATAATTAGATTTCTAGTTCCATGCAAACAATTACCCTCTTTTGTTCACGATTGTTTTACTAGTAGGTGATGATTCCTTTTTTTCCTAGTACTTCTCCTATACACTGAAGAATCCGAGTGCCATTTAAATTTGTATTCAAGATCTCAGAAATTTCGTATAGTTTTTTTCATATCTATATCAATTTGAAAAAGAGAACAAGGATGTGATCATTGTATTTTGGGATTTGTGTTACCTTCAACCATATCAGAACTGAAATATATCCTACCTTATTGTTAATATTTTTTGTAGGGGCACGGCTTTCGGAAGGAACTCATTTCAATGATAGAAGGAATACAACCCAGATTTATAAGATTTCCAGGTATGTAGTCTCACTATAAATCATAAAAGTTTCTTATCGGTTTGTCATTATAAATCATAAATGTTTCTAATCATTTGTCCTTCTTACAAGCAAAAATGGACATGAGATCTTCTGTTCTATAGTTGTCCAGTACTCTTTTGACATACCTGCTGCAGTTATCTCTATTCAGTAATCAACCCTCAGAAAGTCAGCCAATGACTATATAAAAGGATAATAGCTAAGTTCTATCAGGAATATTTCATGCTTATTACATTGAGAGAATCACCTTCAGCATATTCTAAAAAAGTGGAATTTTTATCTGGAATGACAGTTTACCTTAATGCATACCATGTTGATAGGATCCTGTGCATTAATCATTCCAGACACCCATTCATTTCCTTACACATGCTTTAGTGTTCATACAGGTATTGTTTTATGGTAAAGCTTAATCTTCCTAGAACGATGAATTTCCGGACCTCATAAATTTTGAATATGCCCATAAATACTTGGGATAAAAGAGAGCACTAATATCTAATGCTAGATACTTGATCACTTAATGAACACTTGTGGAATACTTCTTTGATTTATCCTAAACTTGACATAACATCCCGGATGCCCCAAAGGTGTGTAAGAGATGTAACTGAGACATAGAAGTCAACATCTAGTACATGACTGGGTTCAGAATTTGATATGAGTCATGATACACCCCATATCCTAGGTTTCAAGGCCTTTATGTATCTATTACCTGTATTTATACCTGAACGACATAGCTATCTATCTAATATAGATGAATAAGTAAATAAAAAAGAAAGAAAGAAATTTGACAGATTGCATTTATACAATATTTCGATTGATTTATTTTCTATTTTTTTGTGACATAAAGGTACCATAAGCTATAGTTTGTTATCTTCAACAAACATGTGGTTTCATTTCCTTCTCTAATTCTCATGTGCTAGTACATAGCTATACCAAGGTGGTCAGTCAAATATGCAAGTTCATAAAGCTTATTCCCTCCTAATAAGATAAAATCATTTTCTTAAGGTAGTTGTCAAAAATGAATAAATAGTCTGTGAATATATCATATTTCCTTTGTTAATAATAGAGTAGGATTCTGAATACCTTTCTCTGTTTCAGGCGGATGCTTTGTTGAAGGTGAATGGTTAAGAAATGCATTCAGGTGGAGAGAATCAATTGGTCCATGGGAGGAGAGGCCTGGACATTTTGGTGATGTCTGGATGTATTGGACCGATGATGGACTTGGATATTATGAGTTTCTTCAGGTGGGCAATTGACAATCATTAATTTATACTTATCACATATGATGCCTGATTTCTTAGGTATATCTACACGCACATTCAGAAAGCTGTTTAAGTAGCTAAACTTTCTCATTTGTTGCAGCTTGCTGAAGACCTGGGCGCCGCCCCTATTTGGGTCTTCAATAATGGTAAATTTCTTGTATAAATAAAACTATGTACTATGATAATAATCTAGACATTTAATATGGTCCTCCGTTTATTCCAGGAATCAGCCATCAGGATGAAGTTGCTACAAGCAGCATTGCACCTTTTGTGAAGGTATATCTCAACTCATTACTCCCTTTTCTTTCCGAGTTAATGGTGAGTGAATTGCCCCAGTGTTCCAATATTAAGAGTTTAATGAAATAACTCACAAGATTACAAGAAAAGAAAGCCAGGAGCAAAAGAAGCTGAAGCTAAACAGTGGCAAATCAAAATGAAAACAATTTAATACAATGAACCAAAAAAAGTAACGGGAGAACAATCGGATGGATCTGAAAGGAACTACTCATTAATCTTTGATTTACTGTTTTTATAGTCTGCACCCTTACCGTTGAAATGCTATATCTTCTGGTAAAAGTTTCACATTAATTTGTGTTTTCAGACTTGCCTTAAACTATCTAATTTATTTCTGTTAATGATTAGTGGTCCAATACTTTTTCAGAGATTTCCAACTAGAATTTTCATTGGCTGTAAACTTGGAAGTAACTTTGAAAGTAGGACATATCAATACTTCTCTTTTATGAAAGTAGAGACATGCTACCTATCATTATGTATTTAAGTTACATGATACATATTGATTGTAATTCTGATATATCATTATGGATACTATCCTGTCAAAAATTTTAATGCCTTTGTTTTCCTGTGGAAATGAGAATAGGTTCACGGCTTACACCAGCCCTTACTGATTAAATTTTATAATTGCAGGATGTTCTTGATAGCATTGAGTTTGCTAGGGGTAGCACTAATTCAACATGGGGCTCCGTGAGAGCAGCAATGGGACATCCAGAACCTTTTGAGCTGAAATATGTTGCAATTGGAAATGAAGATTGTGGAAAACCCAATTACCGAGGTTTGTTTTCTTCATTGGGCTTATATGGAGTTTCTTATTGGTGGTCAACCAGTGAATCAAAGTGTGCACACATTTCTTCTTTATTCAGCAGTTAAAATTATATGTCTGCAACTATTTTTGTAAACCACTTAAAGCTTTCTATCTGTACACTAAAAACTGATAGAAGTTTAGATGTGCATCAAACTGATGCTTTTGGAAGGCGTCTTAGGCAGAACATGGTTTAGACGTGCATCAAACTGATGCTTTTGGAAGGCTTCTTAGGCAGAACATGGCAACTACACTCCTCAACATCTCTCTTGAAGTTCAAAGGAAAAAGGATGATATTCTGGTTATTTAGATATTAAATTTTGTCAACATTTTCTTCAACGACATAGTTGAAAAAAAAATTCTTCCTTGACCGAATATTTTGATGAATAATTCCTTGCAATAAAGGGTACCATTGTTCGTGGAATTTCTGGTTTGAATGGGTCTGAAATCAAGTCAATTATCTTTCTCTCTTCAAAGAGAGAGAACCAAGAAGAGAAGGAGCTATTTTGATGCGGATAAAAGGAAGAAAGAAAGGATAGATTTAAACTTAATATATCTTATATTCAACCTTAGGCCTTTGATGTATAAAGATTCTCCATTTCAACCTTCCTGACAACTCACCAATTTCGTATCACCAGTTACAGGGAGCTTCAGCTGTCCAATAGACAAAAGGGTAAAAACAAAAGGGTAAAAAAGAAACAAGTTATTCTCACTACAGTTATAAGGAAATCTTTTTATTCTTCCATTGGGACATACTAGTTACCAGGTCTAATAGATGATTTCCTAACATGGAGAAGTAGTCATCCTCAAATCTTGTTTTTTCCCAAGAGAATGCCCTCCTCAACTCCTGTCATTGATATTTGTTAATCCTTCTCGACTTTAATTAATTTACTTTGTGTAGACTCACAATGGTTCATGTGAATGCTTGATTTGACAATCTATTCATTCTTGTGAATAATCATGGAATGAATAACTTCTCTCTCCACTGCATTAAGCATTTATGTACATGTATGATCTTTTTGCGGTAGGTAGCAATTGATATTCTTCTACTAAATGTAGCCAGCTTCAGTTAATTGTGAGAATTTCTTTTGATATTTATTTTGATAGAACATATCTGGAGTTTTGTTGATTTCATATTGATACGTTGAGTTTTTAGGGTGGTCTATTTAAATATGCTACCTTGCTGAAAGTATATTTAAAAAAAAAGGGGACCATCTAACATATTCCTTAACTTGCTTTTTGCTAGGGAATTACCTTAAGTTCTACGATGCAATAAGAAATGCGTATTCAGATATTAAGATGATTTCAAACTGTGATGGCTCCTCTCGCCCATTGGATCATCCAGCTGATCTGTATGATTTTCATGTAAGAATAAACGAAAACTACCACTAGCAAGTTTGGATATGTCAAGTTTCAAGTTTTGAGTAGTATGTGATATATATATCCGTTTTCTTTTCTTTATTTTCCTTCTATTCATAACGAATGCGGAGAGGTTTGTGGTGACCGTTACTCGTCAAATTTAGACAGTTTCTTACTGCGTTACTTCTTTGACAGGTTTATAATAGTGCTAATACCTTGTTCAACATGGCTAATCAATTTGATAGAACATCACGTACTGGTCCCAAGGTATGATGATCGGAGAGTTTAAGTTATAAAAATCCTTCCACAATTTTTTTTTAAATTTCTAAAAAGGTTAATTATACTGTGATATGTTCACAGGCTTTTGTTAGTGAGTATGCGGTTACTGGAAAAGATGCTGGTACTGGTAGCCTCTTAGCTGCATTAGCTGAAGCTGCATTCCTTATTGGATTGGAAAAGAACAGGTATGTTCATTCATTTGGTTGATAAGCAACTGGATATATCTCTTTTATTATTATTGATCGAGTCCTGATGAGTAAAGACATGGCTCCTCTCTTCCAGTGATGCTGTTGAGATGGCAAGCTACGCCCCTCTCTTGGTCAATACAAATGATCGTCGGTACGTACCATACTTCAGCTTTTGATCCTTCATTTTTGTTCAATCCACTGTTCTAGTTTTTAGTATTATTTTTGGGTTCTGAGAAGATAGATGATGAGGGGGGGGGGGGGGGGGGGGGGAGATAGATCCTGAAAATCATTTTGGGAGGAAGAAGAAAGCTACATGTGTGCCGGTATAAATCTCATAGCCTTTAATTAATAAAGCAGGATGCAACAATGTGTGCCCAAAAAAGAATCTTTGGAAATGGATATTATTGACATAGGACCCTTCTCTACTCCAAAACTCCACAACCAGGTCATGAGTGAGGGTTATAATTTTATATGCTAATATACCCTTGCAAGTTGAGGACTCTTCTCTTGGGCCAAAACTTGGACTCATGCGACGATATCACTTTTTTGTTTAAAATCCGCTTTAATCCATGGATGGTGATATTTGCATATGGGTTGCTCTAAAACCATGTCAAATGACCCTTCCACTACATCAGAACTCCGAACTTTTCCTTTTACAATTCCACCTTTAAAATTCTGTTTCTCATGTAGGATTAACTATTACAAACAGCCTTAACAGTTGTGACACTTCTAAATTATGTAGGTGGAATCCCGACGCAATTGTCTTCAATTCCTGGCAACAATATGGAACTCCTAGCTACTGGATGCAACATTTCTTTAAGGAATCAAGTGGAGCAACCCTTCTTCCAGCCACTATTCAAGCTAATTCATCAGTTCATGTGGTTGCATCGGCAATTATTTACCGAAGTTCAGAAGATAACAGCGAATACTTACAAATAAAGGCAAGTTCTGATTGTAATCTCTTTACTTCTTATAGTTGTTTATATCATGCTTTAACAATGTATCCTTTTGCATGGTAGTTGTCGGTCTTATTAGCATATATACAGAAATATTCCTGACATTAGTTAAAAACTAAGCTATTTTATAGTATTCTTTCTTCACTAAAACATTTTTCATGTTAAGTTGTTTTCCTTATTGCTTCTTAGTTTCAGTACCGATAGTTATAATTTTGAGGTTATATATATGAATGTGTATTCAGTTTGAAATATTAACAGATGAGGTTGCTAAACAAATACAAATGAAATTCACCAACACTCTCGACCTTTATGATCCCTCCTTTTATTTTTTGAAAATAATCATCTATTTCTCTGTCATTAGTAAATTCTAAACATGTAAACCTGCACTAAGATTGCAATCATTATATTCCAAGAGCAGAATATACTTTTTTAGCATATTTTATTTTGGTTTAACATGCTAAAATTGGCCAGCTATCAATTGATTGTTATTCTATTTCTCTCTTATTTTGTTTTTGACTTTGAAAATTGCTGATTGCTTCTACAAATTGACCTGGTGCTTGCTATGATTTCAATTTACTCTTTTCTTTACTTTTTTAGTGATCTTTCTTCTATTTATCCCCTTTGTGCAGGTTGTGAACTTTGACAGTGAGCCTGTAAACCTGATGTTCTCTGTTTCTGGTTTGCAAAATACTGTCAACTCATCTGGATCAAAGATGACTATTCTTACATCCAGTAATGTAATGGACGAGAATTCCTTCCAAGAACCAAATAAGGTAAAAATAATTACTGCAGATAATAAGGTACAAAGATGCATGAAAAAGTTGGAAGAGTTGAATACTTTTTGCCTGCATTATCTATGCTTCTGAATTTTCATGAAACTTGAAACAAAGAAATGACCAAATATAAGTAGGTTACGTTACTCCATTAAAAGCAAATGAATGAAAGAGATACTCAAGGTTCTACCCTAACATAAGATGGAAGCATCATAAATCTAATCCAATATCCATTCACGTAGGTCGTGCCAATTCAGAGTACGCTACAAAATGCAGGTCCTTTGATGAACGTCGTGCTTTCTCCACATTCCTTTACTTCATTTGATCTATCGCTTGCGTCGCCATCTCTTATATCTTCAATGTAGAACAATCAAGAAGATACAAATATACAAATAGAATAGAAGGGTTAAATGGTTAGAAAGAAAAGAAGAGGTTGTGTTGTAAGTATGGAAAATATGTTTACAGCTTGGTGTATTGAAAGATCCAGTTATTTATATCGGGTTTGAATATACGATAATAATGAATAAAGAGAAATTTAGTACATTGTGTTTCTTCTTTTATTTCCCTGTGTTAAGAGGTTGTGGTGTAAGTATGGAAAATATGTTTACAACTTGGTGTATTGAAAGATCCAGTTATTTATATTGGGTTTGAATATACGATAATAATGAATAAAGAGAAATTTAGTACATTGTGTTTCTGCTTTTCTTTCCCTGTATTACTTACTGTGATCTGCAGAACTTATATCCTTATCATGTGCTTGAGGATGTATGTTCATGCAGCAAAAACAATTTCTAGGGAAGGAGACCAGTAAATGTATAAAGTGTACTATGTAGGACGAATAAAATTATAAATAATGCAGTAAGGAGAACAACGGATTGACTCATCTAGAAGCAATTATGGAGGATATCATCTAATAACAGAAAGGTTTGGGATAAGATTCTTTGTTAAACGTTTTTGTTGTGGGCTAATAGCATATTGACTTTCGCTGTAAATCACGTGTTGCTGTAAATCACGAGCAGCACCAGGATGAACAATTATAGCTTAGAAGTGATGACAGATGGAAGATGAGCTAGAATTATGCTAAAGAGTAACTTGGCTTGAAAATGCATACGCTTATATATTGAGGTTATTGCAAAACATGTTAAGTTGGATAATGATCATCACTGCTTAGAATTGCTGGCAGTTAAAAAAATGGATAAAAATTGTAGAACAAAATGAGTGTGAGCATCGTCATAAATTGGGGTATGAAGAAGATAAAATGTGGTGGGAAGAAGATGAAAATGCAATGGGTCCCTAGAAAGCCAGTTTCAGCCTCAAATATTGCTCCTTTTTGCTGCTGATCTGCAACCTCTCGGTAGGTCAATGCCGGTGGACTTCTTCAGAGTTCAGATCATGTTGATGGGGGGTTCTCCTATCCATGTTGATTATGTAGATTTGCTGGTACCTCAGGGGTTTCTTGAGGCGATGAATGAAGGGGTTCTTGGGGGTCTTGAGGGTCGGAGCAACGGAGGAGGGAAGCTTGGGAAGAATTTGACGGTGTTGTTAGAGAAGCTAAAGAGAGGAATTGTGAAGTGGGTATTGCTCGTTTTGTGGAAAGAGGCAACAAGTCTTCCTCTTTTTGTTTGGTTTTGATGAATTGTGTAATAAAAGTTGGCATCTTTTTTGTGTAGGTATGTAGAAGCTGAATAACTGAGCCTTATTAATATAGAAAGATTGAAACTTTTGGACTTTTAGATGTTGGTAGTGATTCATGAGGTACCAAGGTTTTACCCTGACATAAGATGGAAGCAACATCAACCTAATTCAATAATCATTCATGCAGGGTGGTGCCAATTCATAGTACGTTCCAAAATGCAGGTCCTTTGATGAACGTCGTGCTTTCTCCACATTCCTTTACTTCGTTTGATCTATCGCTTGCGTCACCATCTCTTATATCTTCGATGTAGAGCAATCAAGGAGATACAAACATACAAATATAACAGAAGGGTTAAATAGTTATATTAGAAATAAAAGAAGAAGAAGTGCTGTAAGCATGGAAAATGTGTTGTCAGACTTGGTGCATTGAAAGATTCAATTATTTATATAGGGTTTGAAAATGTGTTTTCAGACTTGGTATATTGAAAGAAGAGGTTGTGTTGTAAGCATGGAAAATGTTAAGCTCGATACTGATCATCATTGCTTAGAATCGCTGGCAGTAAAATATGCAACAAAAACTGTTGAACAAAATGACTATGGCCATTGTCGTAAATTGGAGCATGAAGAAGATAAATGTGGTAGGAAGAAGATGAAAATGCAATGGGTCCCCAAAAAGCAAACTCGCGCCTCAAATATTGTTCCTTTTGCTGTTGATCCTTCAACCTCTCAGCATGTTAATGCTGATGAGTTTCTTCAGTTCATGTTGATGGGTTTTGTCCTATTCCTGTTGTTAACGCTAGAGTGGTTCATATTGACTCTACAGGGGTTTCTTCGTATCATGTTGATGTGGGTTCTCCTATTCATGTTGATAGTCTAGTTTGCTAGTACCTCACTGGTTTCTTCAGTTAAAGCTGGCTTGCTTGCTAAAGGTAATAATTATTTTACTTCTCATGCCGGTATTAGGAGGGATGGGAGTAATGCTAGTATAAGTTGAGCCTATTATTGTGCTAATGATTCTTTTGCCTTTTTTTTGTCTTTTTTTTTAAAATTCAAGATGACATTGGGCAGAAGGGAGACTTATTGGGCACTACTATGCATGCGAATGATAATGTTCCTCTAATATATCATGGATGTGAGGTTTCGGAATGCTAGGGATTTGAATAAACCCCTTAAGCGTAAGTTAGTGAGTCAGTTTATTAATAAAGGCAATTTTTGTTTTTTGCTTTATTAGAAGCTAGAATAAAAGAGGCTCTGCCTTGATAGTTATTGAGAAGTACTTCAAACACTAGATTTGGTGCCATAACTATGATGAGGCAGTGGGTGGTAGGTGTTGTTGGACTTTTGGTTCATGAAAAGACAATTTTGCCTTTGTGAATAGTCCCACATCGGAAAATGAGAAGAAGTTCAAGAAGTTTATAATGGTTCACATCTCAACGGGCTTTGAGTTAGTGTTTTGGGCCTAGTATTGTTTGAGCTATTGCTCCACACGCACGCGCACGCCTCGCCCCACCGCACTCGCACGAGTTTTTTGCCTCTCAAGTTTTATTTTTTGCACGTTTTACACAAGCTTGTAACGGTCAGCATCGTTTATCAGTTCGATAGGCTATATAAAGAGCTGAAGCTCATTCGGAGAAGATACAGGAAACAAGAAGAATCCTCTAATCCTCTCTCATCCTCTAAAAATTTCTCTGGTATTATAATTGTTATATTTTTGGGCAACCATCTTCATCTGAGCAGAAGCTCTGCTACTCGTGTCCGAGTACAGAGGCCGGTCGTTTCCGGGGGCTTTTAACGCTAGGGGAGAGGATCGACTGCGCCAGGACGAAAGGCGAGTCCTCTATCTTCTAGGGCAGTAAATCACAACTACACCCGTTCAGGCCTGGTGTTCTAACTCTTTTATTTTCAGTTTTATAATAATTGTTTTAATTTTTAACAGCAATCTAGAAGATAGAGAATAATTTTTCTGTTAATTTAAATCTGTATTTTTAACCTATAGTTAACTGTTTTAATTTGTTAACTAATTTTGCATCTAAATTAGTAGTTAAAAAAATTTATTTTGCTGCTTCTGTACACAATTTCTGTATCTGTCACTTTTCATATACATATATATACAGTAAAGAAACAAAAAATCTTTAAATGAACCGGTTCAAGTTTTCTTGGATTAGTTGGTGTCTAAGGCAAGGCTTAAGGGTTATGTAAAGCGCTCTGCAAGAAACGAGGTACTTAATAAATCTTTGATCAACCTCTAGTACTATTCTTATCTGGCCAAACTACCCGAGTAAAACTTTAATCTTTTCACTTTCAGAGTTTTTGGTTAAGAGCAGGTTTAATTAAGTTTTTGGTCTAGTAGTATTGACAAAATCCTTTACACGTTCAGATTCCATCTATCTAGACTACTAAACTCGAATTGGACTTATGCCAATTCCTGATCATTCAAAAGTGTCAAACCTGATAAATTCACCGGTGTTAACTATAAACGGTGGGCTAATCAGATGAGATACTGGCTCACTACCTTAGATCTCTTGTCTGCTATTGACACTCCTGAGTCTTCTACTAGTGGTTCTCAACTTTTGACTCCTTATCCTGATCAGCCTGCTCCTTCCACTTCTGGTTCTGGTGTTAGCTCCTTTTCTAGCTCTATGAAACCAGAAGAAATCAATTATCATTGTTGTCATAGGATTCTTAGTGCACTTACGGACAACCTTTATGACATATATTATGAGTTCAAAAGTGCAAAAGATCTATGGAATGCTCTTGAAGCAGAATATAGCTATGATGATGCCGGAATTCTGCGTTTCACCTCCTCATCCTTCAATAAGTCCATGATGGTTGATGACAAACCCATTAATGAACAAATTCATGAATTCCTAGACTTTCTCCGTCATCTCCAATCAAAAGGAAACACTTTTACTGACGATTATAAAGTTTCCTGTTTGATTGATAAACTCCCTCCCTCCAGGTTTAGATTTGCTAGAAATCTCCGACACAAGCAAGGAGATCTAACCTTAACTGAAGCCCTCAAGGCTATTCGTATTGAAAACCAGCATAGGTAAAATTCCAAAACCAAGAATGAATCAAAAGCTAAAGTAAACTTGGTACAGGATAAGCCTAAATCTAGAAATTTCAAACCCAAATGGAAGAAATTCAAGAAAAACCAACAATCTTTCAACAAACCTTCCTTCAAATCAAATCACAATTCTTCCAACCATAAGTCTGATGGAAAGTTCTACTTTGTCTGTAGTAGAACCAACCACATGGCTTCCAACTGTTTCTTTCGGAAGAAGGAACCGACTAAACCTGCTCCTAAAGGAAATGGATCCAACAAAGTTAATATGATTGAAGAGAATCCAACCTCCTTCAGGTTAGCCTCCTCATCTCATCTTGTAAATTCTCTAACTTCTTCCACTGATTGGTATTTAGATTCCGGAGCAAATATCTACGTCTGTAATGATCGCTCTTGGTTTTCAAATTATCAGGAATCACGTGGAGGAAGCATAAGCTTAACAGATGACTCCACTAAACCAATAATAGGAAGTGAATGTATAGAGCTCACCATGACTTCTGGGAAAGCTCTGCATCTGCAAAGCGCTTATCATGTTCCTTCTCTCCGTCACAATCTGATTAGTGAATCTCTTCTTCTTAGAGCTGGTTATAGGATTGTAAAAGAATCCAATAAATTTGTGATTACAAAGAGTAATGTTTTCATAGGAAAATGTTTTATCTGTAATGGCCTTTTCAAAATCAATGTAATCAATTCTAGTTCTAATAAAATTTCTGAGTCTTCTGTTATACAAATTATTGAATCTTGTGATGTCTGAATGGATGACGTGGACATGTCAATTTTCAAACTTTACAGAAAATGATCAAATTGAATCTTATTCCTAAATCATTTTTTGATCTCTCATCCAAGTGTGAGATTTGTGTTTAAGTGAAACACACTAAAAAACCCTTTAGGCCTGTAACTAGAAACTCTGAACCCCTCGAATTAATTCATAGTGATGTGTGTGACTCGAACCGAGTTCTCATCCGAGGGGGTAGGAGATATTTTATGACCTTTATAGACGATCACTCCAGATATTATTACACCTATCTTCTCAGAACTAAAGATGAAGTCTTAGATAGGTTTAAGGTGTATAAAACTGAATCTGAGAACCAACTTGACAGGAAGATCAAGATTCTAAGATTTGATCGTAGGGGGAGTATACCTCAAATCATATGACTGAATATTACCAAGAACACGGTATTATTCATGATGTTACTACTCCCTATACACCACAGTCTAACGGGGTAGCTGAACGGAAGAACAGAACCTTAATGGACATGGTAAACTGTATGTTACTCAGTTCAGGAGCACCTAAAAATCTCTGGGGTGAAGCTCTTCTCTCTGCTTGTTTTATTCTCAATAGGATTCCCCAGAAAAATTCCGATACAACTTCTTATGAATATTAGAAGGGGAGATCTCCTAATTTGAACTTCTTCCGAGTTTGGGGTTGCTTGGCTAAGGTAGCTATTCCCGAACCTAAGAAGAGGAAAATTGGGTCCAAAACTGTTGATGTTGCTTTCATTGGATATGCACTAGGTAGAAATGTTAATAAATTTCTAATCATTAACTCTGAAATCAGTGACATAACCAACAACACTATCATTAAAGCTAGAGATGCAGTCTTTTTTGAAAATATCTTTCCTTTTCAAATCCAAAATCTCAGAAAATCCTAGTTCATCTCTTCCTTCTGATTTACCATCTTTCTGCTCTTCTCAGCCTTTTGATATTGAACGAAGAAGCAAAAGAGTAGAATTCAAAAGGATTTTGGAGAAGACTTGTTTACATTTCTTGTTGACAGTGATCCAAGCTCATTCCAAGAAGCAATGGATTCAGCTGAATCTCTTTTCTAGAAAGAAACCATTGATAATGAGATTAAATCTATCATGAAAAACCATACTTGGATACTCACCGACTTACCTCTAGGTTGTAAACCTATTGGTTGTAAGTGAATATTCAAGAAGAAACTTAGAGCTGATGGTTTCATAGATAAATTTAAAGCTAGATTAGTAGCTAAAGGTTATACTCAACAAAAGGGCATTGATTATTTTGATACCTATTCTCCTGTAGCCCGAATCTCAACTATCCGAGTATTATTAGCCTTTGTTACTAGGCATAAGCTGATCATACATCAGATGGATGTCACGACTGCTTTCCTGAATGGTGATTTAGATGAAGAGATCTATATGCACCAACCTGAAGGCTTCATTGCCAAGGGTCAGGAAAACAAAGTCTGCAAACTTGTTAAATCTCTGTATGATCTTAAACAAGCTCCTATACAATGGCACCAGAAATTTGACAGAGTTATTGCTCATTAAGGTTTCACAGTGAATGAACACGACAAATGTGTTTATTCAAAAGTGATAAACAATGACTATGTCGTCCTCTGTCTCTATGTTGATGATATTCTTATCTTTAGAACAACTCTTGAACTAATTTTAAAAGTCAAGAATTATCTTTCCAAGAACTTTGACATGAAAGACTTAGGTATTGCTGATATGATACTTGGAATGAAAATCTCTAGAGATACCAGAGGAATATCTTTGAGTATTTCTCATAATATTGAGAAAATGCTGATCAAATTCAACTATCATAACTCTAAACTTGTTTCCATATCTTATGATTCTTCTATATCCTGAAGAAAAATGAAGGTGAACATGTATCCTAACTGAAATATTCTCAGATGATTGGATCTCTTCTATACATATCAAACCGAACCAGACCTGATATAGCTTATGCTGTAGGAAGACTGAGTCGGTATACCAGTAACCCTAACCTTGATCATTAGTCTGCCCTAGAGAGAGTATTCAAATACTTGAAAGGGACAGTTGACTATTACTTGACTTACACTGGATACCCTGATGTTATTAAAGGGTATAGTGACGCTAATTGGGTCACAGATTCCAACAGTGTAAAGTCAACATCTGAGCATGTATTTCTTTTTGGTGGTGCTGCTGTATCATGGAAATCATGTAAGCAAACAGTAATTGCCAGGAGCACCATGGAATATGAGCTGATTGATCTTGATACCACTTGCGCAGAAACAAAATGGTTAAAAGATCTACTTTCTGAATTTCCTTTGGTTCCTAAACTCTTTCCTCCAATTTTCATTCATTCTAATTCTAGATCTACCATAGAGCTTTTAAAACAAGTGCATGTAAATAAAAAAACTCAACAGACATATTCAAATAAGATATAAGTATGTACAACGCCTGATAGGTAAAGTTGTGATCTTGGACTTTGTAAAGTCTGAGAAAAATCTTACTGACCCTTTGACTAAGGGATTATCCAGAAGTGTGGTTCTGGATTCATCAAGGGATGGGGTTAAGCCCATAAGAGAGGTCACTGACAGTGGTAACCCAACCCTTATTTGGAGACTTAGTCCCAATGTTGGTTCAATGTGGTAGAAACAAGCTGGACTAGTGACACTCGTGTGGAGCATCGACCCAGATATATTCATATATCACTATGTAGCTTGTGCTACTACCCCTTCTCTATGATGACGATGCTCTTATGATACAGCTGGCTAGGCTGAGTTTTACTCTTAATAAGTCCAACGTATGTATTATGGGGGGTATGAAATAACCACCTGCAGTACCCTTTGAGGACTTACCTACATGAGAGGAACCGTGATGGTCGCGGTTGGGGGGGCTGGGCTAACCCTAGAAACTCTCATGAGTCGGTTTTTTGTGAGCATGACCTTTAACGCTCAACCAGCTTTGCTCAATAGATAAAGATGTATTGTGTGTGTATTTTGTCAATACCTGATTCAAGGAGCCTAATTCAAGGCCTAATCCATTATGTCCCTCAGGTGGCGATAAACTCACTAAGGAAAGGTTCAAAACCGGAAGCTACCTCTCCCGAATTCATAATATGAAAGGTTGCCCAACCTATGCCTTTTATGATTTACTGATTTACTTATTGTTTTGTTTCAGTCAATATTACCTTTTGGGGGGCTGTTGGACTTTTGGTTCATGAAAAGATAATTTTATCTTTGTGAATAGTCCCAAATCGGAAAATAAGAAGTTCAAGAAGTTTATAATGGTTCACATCTCAATGGGCTTTGAGCTAGTGTTTCGGGCCTAGTATTATTTGGGCTCTTGCCCACACGCGCGCGCGCACACACACCACGCCTCGTCACGCTATGCCTCGCCACGACACGACGCGTACGCGCCATGCCACACCGCACTCACACGAGTTTTTTTGCCTCTTTGGTTTTATTTTTTGCACGTTTTACACAAGCTTGTAACGATCACGGAAGTTATGGAAATGTATAACGGACGTGGGATATACGTGTAACATGTGCGGACTATCAGCATCGGTTATCAGTTCGAGAGGCTATATAAAGAGCTGAAGCTCATTCGGAGAAGATATAGAAAACAAGAAGAATCCTCTAATCCTCTCTCATCCTCTAAAAATTTCTTTGATATTATAATTGTTACATTTTTGGGCAACAGTCTTCATCTGAGCAGAAGCTCTGCTACTCGCGCCCGAGTACAGAGGTCGGCCATTTTTTAGGGCTTTTACCTCTAGGTGAGAGGATCGATTGCGCCATAACGAAAGACGGGTCCTCTATCTTCTAGGGTAGTGAATCACAACTGCACCCGTTCATGTCTGGTATTCTAACTCTTTTATTTTCAGTTTTATAATAATTGTTTTAACTTTTAATAGCAGGTGTTGGGTAGCATCCGTTCTTGTTGAAAATGAAGGATGAAGAGCTTTCGGTGGAAGGTCAAAAATGGAAGCAGGCTGAAGAGCTTTCAGTGGAAGGGTTTGTTTTTGTCAACAACATCAGGCTCTTTCAGTGTTGACAAAGAGAGTTCCGCTGCCCGTTTTTTGTTGACAAATGAGAGGGTATGAAGCCTATAAATCCCCTCTCCTCTTCATTCGTTCAATGAATTAGAGCTTGAGAAATCCATCAGAGCTTAGATCAGTTAGGAAGAGTGATTAAGAGAGCAATTAGAGTTTGGGCAATTTTGTGAGAGAGATTGAGAGAAAAAGAAATCAAGAGTGATTTGTTATTTGTGAGATTATTGAGTGATTGTAATCTCTATTTGTATTCTTTCTCTATTAGTGAGATATATCCCCTCCTTGCCCCGTGGATGTAGTAGGCACATTGCCGAACCACGTAAATTTGGTGTCTTGCCTACTGTGGTACTTATTTTGATTTCGTTTGTGATTTTTGATTCCGCTGCATACAACAAGTGGTATCAGAGCTCCGGATTGGTTTGGGGTTCAATTTGGAGGATTGGAAGATAAATCTAGGGTTTTTACAAGGGATTTCATCTTACATGGAGTGGTGGAGAAATCAATTGGAGGATTCGGTACGGATTCTCATTTGGAGGTACAAACCCTAATTTTGCTCTTTTTCAATTCAAAGTTGTAGTTGTGTAATTTGGAGATTAGATAGAACATGACCGAATCAAGTACATCGGGATCGTCCTTGACTAAGGCGATACAAGGGTTGAGCATTAGTAATATAAAAATTGATGTTCAAAAATTTGATGACAAGATAAATTTTGGTTTGTGGAGGTGTCAAGTGATAGATGCATTAGATGCCCAAAATTTGGAGGGGACTCTTGAATTACTAGAGAAACCTGATGATATAGAGGATAAGGTTTGGAAGAAAATAAATAGTAGAGCATGTGGGGTTATTAGATCATGTTTGACGCCGGATTTGATTTATGATGTAATGAATAGAACATCAGCGAAACGGTTATTGGAAACACTCAATGACAAGTATTTGACCAAAAGAATTGAAAATAGACTTCATTTAAAGAAGAGGTTTTACCAATTTAAAATGAATAGGGGAGTTTTAATTAGAGAACATGTTAATAATTTCACAAAATTGCTATCGGATATGGCCAATGTGGATATCATGGTAGATGATAAAGATAAGGTGATGCTGTTATTATATTCATTGCCAGAGGATGATTATGGTATCTTTGTCCTTACAATTGATACAGGTGTATCTTCTCTTCGGAACTTAGCGATCCTCATGGAAGGTTAAGGATAGATGATTCTCATGATAGCATGAGAATATGGGTGTAAAACAGCACAGTGGAACGCAGGTGGAAGCGTGGAACGAGACGACGAGCAGCAGATTCGAAGAATCCAGTTTTCAGCTCGTGAGTTGACTCATACATGATCATGAGTCGACTCATCAGGTTGAGTCGACTCATGACTATCATGAGTCGACTCACGAAATCAAGCCATGTTAGCAAAAGTTTCTGACCAATCGACTCATCAGTTATGAGTCGACTCATATGAGGTCATGAGTCGACTCATCTCAGTCATGAGTCGACTCATCGAAGGTTTCCTGGTTCGTTTGGGTTTCTGTTTGCACGAATTTCTGTTGGTTTTGGGCCTGGTTATTTACCAGATTGCCATCCACGTTTGTACACCTATATAAAGGATTGTTTTAGGGTTTCTAAGTAATCAGAGGAAATCTTAGAGAGAGATTCTAATTATTGTATTAGGGTTTAGAGAGGATTGAGAGGTTGTTCTCGATTCTAGTGAGATTGTGAGGGAGGGATTTGTAATAATTGATTCTTCATAATCTAGAGAAGATATTTTAGTTGTCTTCTTCTCAACCCACCTTTTGGTAATTCCGCGACCAAAGGGTGCTCGCACGACGACTCGTATCAACAATGATTAATGGCAGAACCACTGTTAGTTTTAAGGAGGTGACCTCAGGATTGGTTAATTATGAGTTGAGGAAGAGTGATTGTGAACCCTCCGAGAAGGCATTAGGAGATGCATTGGTAGTGAGAGGCTATAGTCCAAACCGCTGTCAGTTTAATCGCTCAAAATCAAAGCATAAAGGTGGCCATAAGAGTGTTGGTAGGAATCAATGTGCTTTTTACGAAGAAGATGGACATTGGAAGAATGAATGCCCAATGGTGAAGGATAGAGCTGGAAAGAATAAAGGGAAAGCTTTACAAGCTTCAGAGGTGAATGTTACCAAAGCAAGTGGTAATAATTCGGATTCAGATTCTTCGTGCTACTCATGCCCTGTATTACCGTCAGTGTGTTATGCCGACTCTACGAAGTGGATGATGGATTCTGATGCTACATATCATATTTGCCCTAGAAGGGATTGGTTCTTCAGCTTTGAGGAGTTGGAAAGAGGGGATATCGTGCTCATGGGTAATGATCATGTATGTCCTATTGATGGTATTGGAACAGTTCGGATCAGGATGTGTGACGGGGTGACTAGGGAGCTGAAGGAAGTGAGGTTCGTTCCTCAGTTGACAAAGAACATCATTTCTCTTAAAACTTTGTAGGCAGCAGGTTATAGAGTGATATTGAAGAATGCAACTCTGAAGGTCACAAAGGGGTCTATGGTGGTGATGAGAGGTGTCAGGGAAAACTATCTTTACTACTTGAAGGGCAAGACAGTAACAGGGGGTCTGGCAGCTTAAATTACCACTAAGGAGGATACTATCAGCTTATGGCACATGAGATTAGGACACACTAGTGATAAATCCCTACAGGCATTAGCAAAACATGGGCTACTAAAGGGTGCAAAGACCTACAAGATGGAGCTGTGTGAACACTGCATAGTTAGGAAGAAGACGAAAGTGAAGTTCGGCACCGTAATTCACAACACCCAAGGTATATTAGACTATGTTCATACTGATGTTTAGGGTCCTTCCAAGAACACATCTCTTGGTGGGGCCAATTATTTTGTCACTTTCATTAATGACTATTCTAGGAAAAATTAGGTATACCCTATGAAGCATAAATATGATGTCCTGGATATATTTGTGGAGTGGAAGAAGAAAGTAAAGCTGCAGACATGTAGAAATATGAAAGTACTCCGTTCGGATAATGATGGAGAGTATAAGAGTAATTCATTTATGTAGTTTTATTAGGATCACGACATTAGGCGACACTTCATAGTTAGGGAGACACCGCAACAAAACGGGGTAACCGAGAGATTGAACTGTACCTTGCTGGAGAAGGTACGTTGTATGTTCTCACAGAGTGGATTGACAAGATCCTTTTGAGCCGCGATATTAGTTTATGTGAACCATCTCGTGAATAGGTTGTCGTACACTACGATACATGGGAAGACTCCCATAGAGGTATGGTCTGATTTTGTAGCTAGTGATTATGATTTGATTTGGATTTTTGGGTGTCCAGCTTACTATCATGTGAATGATGGGAAATTAAATCCAAGGGCAAAGAAAGCAGTCTTTGTAGGCTTTAGAGATGGAGTCAAAGACTTCAAGTTGTGGGATTCACAAAACAAGAAGATGATCATTAGTAGAGATGGTAATTTTGATGAGGCACACATGATGAGGCATCAAGTCCCTCAGCAGGTGGAGGAAGGCTAGACTAGCGGGATATCGTAAGAGGTGGAGGATGATGTGACTCCACACACTTCAGATTTGAGGCTCCTACAAAGGTGACACTAGGAGGAGACGTGATTATAGATGGGCAGGTGGAGGATACAGTAGATGTTGGGACTCAGGAACATGGTCATGTTCAGGAGTCCATTGCAGCTAATAGAACGAGAAGAGTTATTCGTCGGCCAGCTAGATATGATGATGTGATGATTGCATATGTTTTGTCAGTTGAGGTTGTTAATGATTTGGTTCCTTCTACATATAAGGAAGCAGAGTCAAGCTCCTATTCAATCAGGTGGAGAGAAGCTATGGAGGAGGAGATGCACTCTCTTCAGAAGAACGATACTTGGGAACTTGTAAAGCGATCGAAAAGTAAGAAAGCAATTGGATACAAGTGAGTATATGCAAAGAAAGATGGATCTTCTAATGGAGACATTCGGTACAAAACCAGATTGGTGGCCAAATGGTATGCCCAGCTTAAGGGCATAGATTATAATGAAGTATTCTCACCGATCGTGAAACATTCGTCGATAAGGATACTATTGGCTTTGGTGGCACAGTTGGATTTGGATTTGGTCCAGATGGATGTGAAGACAGCCTTTCTACATGGAGACTTAGAAGAGGAGATCTATATGTCACAACTTATGAGATTCAAAGCTTCAGGAAATGATGATTTGGTATGCAAACTAAAGAAGTCTCTTTATGGATTAAAGCAATCACCGCGATAATAGTATAAGAGATTCGACAGTTTTATGATTGGTCAAGGGTACACAAGGAGCCCATATGACCCATGTGTTTATATGCACAAACTACAAAATGGTAAGTATATTTATTTGTCGTTATATGTTGACGATATGCTCATTGCTTCCAGGAATATTTCAGCTATTAGAAAATTAAAAAAAGAGCTATCATCCTAATTTGAGATGAAGGATCTTGGAGAAGCAAGGAAGATATTGGGTATGAAGATTGAGAGAGACAGGGTGAAGGGAAGATTGAAGTTAACGTAGAGGAGCTACTTGCAGAAGATGGTAAAGAAATTCAGTTTTAATGGCAATGCCAAGGTGGTGAGTACTCCATTAGCTCTCCACTTTAAGCTTTTAGCTAAGATGTTACATGTTTCAGTTGAGGATCGTGATTACATGTCCAAAGTTTCATATGTTAATACGGTGGGTAGCTTGATGTATACGATGGTGTGTACGATGTCAGATTTGTCACAAGCCGTGAGCATGGTGTCTAGGTATATGCACGACCTAGGGAAGGGTCATTAGGAGGCCGTGAAATAGATTATACAATATATCAAAGGTACCGTGGATGTTGGTTTGGTGTTTTAGAAGAATAAGAAGATTGGGCAGGATTGTGTTGGCTATGTGGATTCTGATTATGCAGGGGATCTTGACAAGTGCCGGTCTACTATAGGATATGTGTTTACATTGGCAGGAGCACATGTATGTTGGAGATGTACACTTCAGTCTACAATGACTTTCTCCACTACGGAGGCAGAGTATATGACATTGACTGAAGCTGTGAAGAAGGCTTTGTGGTTGCAGGGATTATTAGAAGACTTGGGGATTGCACAGGAGATCATCAGAGTGAATTGTGATAATATGTTAGCTATCTATTTGGTAAAGAACCAGGTATATCATGCACGAACAAAGCACATTGATGTCAGATTCTACTTTGTTCGAGACGTCTTGAATGATGGACATGTTAAATTAGAGAAGATCCACACAAAAGACAATTCGGCAGATATGTTGACCAAAATTGTCACATGAGTGAAATTTGGTCATTGTTTAGAGTTATTAAACATTCTTCATTGTTGAGGACCTTTGAAGGCCATTTGTATGAACTACGTGAGGCTTGATTCCTTGGACAAGATGATATGTAGGTAGTCATTTTATAATGCAGTCGATTTGGAGAGTTGATACTGACATTTGGAGTTTGTTCGCATTCTCTTTTGGGTTCTCAACTTGTTGTGGATTGAGTTTGTTGTCGTGGATTTATTTCACTTCGTACTAGACGCAACAAGTGGGACAATTGGTTGGTATTGGCGTCGGCTCAGTTTTGGGAAAACTTCACTGAGGTGGAGATTGTTGGGTGGCAGCCGCTCTTGTTGAAAATGAAGGATGAAGAGCTTTCGGTGGGAGATCAAAAATGGAGGCAGGCTGAAGAGCTTTCGGTGGAAGGCTTTGTTTTTGTCAACAACATCAGGCTCTTTCAGTGTTGACAAAGAGACTTTCGCTGCCCGTTTTTTGTTGACAAATGAGAGGGTATGAAGCCTATAAATCCCCTCTCTTCTTCCTGTGTTCAATGAATTAGAGCTTGATAAATCCATCAGAGTTTAGATCAGTTAGGAAGAGTGATTAAGAGAGCAGTTAGAGTTTGGAAAATTTTGTGAGAGAGATTAAGAGAAAAAGAAATCAAGAGTGATTTGTTGTTTGTGAGGTTATTGAGTGATTGTAATCTCTATTTGTACTCTTTCTCTATTAGTGAGATATATCTCCTCCTTGCCCCGTAGACGTAGGCACATTGCCGAACCACGTAAATTTGATGTCTTGCCTGTTGTGGTACTTGTTTTGATTTTGTTTGTGATTTTTGATTTCACTGCGCACAACAGTTGGATATGACTAGTGTGGAATCATGATATGGTTTCAGTGTGGGTTTTGCATATGACTTATCAAATAATTCATTTTGAGGTGGTTCTTGCAAATTTTATCTTTCATTGTGTTAGCTTCTATTACTTATGCATCTAATTGTCAAGTACGGAGACAAGTTTTATGGGACCATCTGAAAGGGTTTAGGAGTCCCGCTTTTATTCCTTAGATTCTTATGGGGGACTTCAATAATGTTGTTTCTGAAGCTAAAAAAACTTCTCATCATCATGCGACCGATAATGAGAATAAGGGATTAGTGGAGCGCCTTGAATATGGGAAATTCACTCATATGAGAAGTGTTGGCTGCTGGTGTACTTGAACTAATCAGTAGGGGGCTGATAGAAGGATATGGTCTAGAATTGACAAAAGTCTATATGATGACTGCTGGTTAAATTTGTTCGAAGAAAGTCAAGTGGACTTCCTTCCTACATTTGTTCCTGATCACTTCCCCGGAGTGGTGACTCTTAAGAATGATCGTTGTAGTGGCAAAAAACCTTTTAGATACTTTGATATGTGGTCTTCTCATTTTGATTTTCTTATTGTAGTTCAGAAGTGATTTGTTTGGTTACTCTAACCGTTATGCCATGGTTCATCTCTTACACAATCAAAAAAGAAGGGGTTAGGGGTTGAATTGTAAACATTTTAATTTTTATCTCTCTCAACACCTTCTTTGATGTAAGGAGAAGCTTGATGAGATTCAGGTGTCTCTTGTCAAGATTGGTGGCTGCTTTTTGTCAACAAAGATAGCCACTGAAAGAATGGTTGCTTTCTTTTGTCAACAAAACAGTCACCGAAAGAAAAAAGGCAGGGGAGCAAGAGTCAAAAAAAAAAGGAAGGAAAAAAAAAGGAAAAGAAGGGGGGGTGGGGATCGTATGGAGGCTATAAAACACCCCCGGTCTCCCCTTAAGATATATCCTTAATCTGCTGAGTGTTTTTTGCGAAGAGAGGCAAAAATTAGAGAGTGATTTTGTGAGGAAAAATTCTAGAGATAATTTTTCTGGTGAGTTGTGTGTAAAAACACTTGTAAACTTTCTCTCCTTAATGAAAGATGTGCAGCAGCCCGTGGACGTAGGTAATTTTATACCGAACCTCGTTAAATTGTATGTGTGTTGTTATTCCGCTTTATTCTTTCATTTTCTTGCTAATCTAGTGATAGAGAAATATTATGTTGAACAACATTTCCTCCCAACAACTAGTATCAGAGCTCTAGTTGTGACATCTGTCAATTTTCTGCAAGATTACTATTCACATGAATAATGAATTTTGTGAGTAGTAAAATTTTGTCGGCGATACTGGTTCATCGACAACGGTGTTCTAATACACAATGGTTCGCAGAAACAGTCAGAAACAATCCAGAGCATGCCAGATTTGAGTGAGAGTGATGACTGCAGACGAAGGGAAGATAAAAATTAAGAAGTTCGATGGTGTGGACTTCGTCTTTTGAAAGATGTAGATCGAATATTATCTGTACCAGAAGAAGCTGTATCAACCTCTCTTAGGAAATAAACCAGATGACATGAAGGATGAAGAGTGGGCTCTTCTTGACAGACAAGCCCTTGGAGTTATCCGATTGACGTTATCCCGCAACATTGCTTTCAACATAGCAAAGGACAAGACCACGACGGCTCTTATGACGACTCTCTGCAGCATGTATGAGAAACTCTCTACCTCAAACAAAGTTCACTTGATGAGGCTGCTGTTCAATTTACGGATGAAAGACGCATTGGTAGCTCAACATCTCAATGAACTCAATACAATCACAACCTAGTTGAGTTCAGTTGGAATTGAGTTCAGTTGAAAATAATCATCTATTTCTCTGTCATTAGTAAATTCTAAACATGTAAACCGACACTAAGATTGCAATCATTATATTTCAAAAGCAGAATATACTTTTTTTAGCATATTTTATCTTGGTTTAACATGCTAAAATTGGCCAACTATCAATTGATTGTTATTCTATTTCTCTTATTTTGTTTTTGACTTTGAAAACTGCTGTTTGCTTCTACAAATTGACCTGGTGCTTGCTATGATTTCAATTTACTCTATTTTTACTTTTTTTATGATCTTTCTTCTTGTAAACTTTGGCAGTGAGCCTGTAAACCTGATGTTCTCTGTTTCTGGTTTGCAAAATGCTATCAACTCATCTGGATCAAAGATGACTATTCTTACATCCAGTAATGTAATGGACGAGAATTCCTTCCAAGAGCCAAATAAGGTAAAAATAATTACTGCAGATAATAAGGTACAAAGATGCATGAAAAAGTTGGAAGAGTTGAATACTTTTTGCCTGCATTATCTATGCTTCTGAATTTTCATGAAGCTTAAAACAAAGAAATGACCAAATATAAGTAGGTTACGTTACTCCATTAAAAGCAAATGAATAAAAGAGATACTCAAGGTTCCATCCTAACATAAGATGGAAGCAACATAAATCTAATCCAATATCCATTCACGCAGGTCGTGCCAATTCAGAGTATGCTACAAAATGCAGGTCCTTTGATGAACGTCGTGCTTTCTCCACATTCCTTTACTTCATGTGATTTATATCGCTTGTGTCACCATCTCTTATATCTTCAATGTAGAGCAATCAAGAAGATACAAATATACAAATAGAATAGAAGGTTTAAATGGTTAGAAAAAAAAGAAGAGGTTGTGTTGTAAGTATGGAAAATATGTTGACAGCTTGGTGCATTGAAAAATCCAGTTATTTATATTGGTGTTTGAATATATGATAATAATGAATAAAGAAAAATTTAGTACATTGTGTTTCTGCTTTTCTTTCCGTGTTACTTATTGTGATTTGCAAAACTTACGATCCTTATCATGTGCTTGAGGATTTATGTTCATGCAGCGAAAACAATTTCTAGGGAAGGAGACCAGTAAACGTATAAAGTGTACTATGTAGGACGAATAAAATTATAAATAACGCAGTAAGGAGAACAACGGATGGACTCATATGGAAGCAATTATGGAGGATATCATCCAATAACAGAAAGGTTTGGGATAAAATTCTTTGTTGTAGATTTTTTTGTTGGCTAATAGTAGGGGTGCTAAATCGTATCCGTATCCGATGAAATATCTGTAACCGTATCCATTAGGATACGAATATGGTTACTCAAATTTATAACTGATAGGATATGGTTATGGATATGGTTTTGTAGTGAAATATATGTATCCGTATCCGAAATATTCGAATAAATATTAGTCATACTCTTACGCTAGTTTCGATTCGTAAATTATCGATTTGTGGTTAATTTTGATGACAATATGTCTAATCTTAACTTTTTAGTTATAATGAACATATTAACAAACTCTTTTGTATCACATGAACTATTTTTTTCTCAATACTATCTAGTTTTCTCATATCTGTTTTGTATCCACATGCATATCCTCTTATATATCTGCATGTATATCCGTAAACGGATCCGATTTTAGCTGATATAGTTATAAATTTTTCTTATCGAGGTATATATGTATCCGTATCTGAGATGAGTAAGCGGATATGGATATGGTAAGCATCATATCCGAGCCGTATCCAGACCGAATGCACCCCTAGCTAATAGCATATCGACGTTCGTTGTAAATCACGTGCTGCTGTAAATCACGAGCAGCATGAGGATGAACAATTATTGCTTAGGAGTGATGACAGATGGAAGATGAGCTAGAATTATGCTAAAGAGTAACTTGGCTTGAAAATGCACACGCTTTTATATATTGAGGTTATTGCAAAACATGTTAAGCTGGATAATGATCATCATTGCTTAGAATTGCTGGCAGTAAAAAATGGATAAAATTGTAGAACAAATGAGTGTGAGCATCGTCATAAATTAGGGCATGAAGAAGATAAAATGTGGTGGGAAGAAGATGAAAGTGCAATGGGTCCCTAGAAAGCCAGTTCCTGCCTCAAATATTGCTCCTTTTTGCTGCTGATCTGCAACCTCTCGATAGGTCAATGCCAGTGGACTTCTTCAGAGTTCAGATCATGTTGATGGGGGGTTCTCCTATCCATGTTGATGTAGGATGCTTAATCTGAGTTGGAGTCTATTTATATTAGGAAATTTAGATTAGGAAATAAATTCAATTTTAGAGTCAAATTAGATCAGGAAACAAAATCAATTTTGATTCATGATTTGTTTCCTCTATTATAAGGAGTCTTTTTAGGATAGAATTTGACACTTTCTTTTCTTTTTCTTTTTTTATAATTCTAGTCTTACTAAGAGTCTTATTTGATACTTTCTATTCTTATAATTCTAGTTTTACCAGGAGTCTTATTTGTTTTTCTATTTAAGAAGAGTCATGTAACCCCAAAGAAGAATAACTTTTTATTAATAAAATTTTTATTTTTAATATTTTCTTCGTGGATTCGAAGATCGTTTTTTGTGGATTCGGATAACACCCTTGGTGGATTCCGATGTTATCACTTCCGCGCTGCGTCAATTGGTATCAGAGTCTTGTTCCTTCGATCCGATGGCAGGTGATGAAGCTCCTATTTCTCAAACTGAGTTTGACGTGCTAAAGACTGATGTTAATCAGATTAAGACTGTCATGGAGCGACTTGTGGTAAGCAGTTGAGCATCTGCACGGCAGGAGTTCAGAATCGCATTGATGGTCGCCAACGACGTGATCCGACTCCACTGACTCCATATGATGAATCCGATAGCGAGGAAGATAACTATGCAGCCTCACGCCACGGTTTTTATCGTAGAGACTGTCGAGGAAGGGATAATTATGATGTTGGAGGTTTCAAGATGAAGATGGATCTGCCATCTTTCAACGGACAACTTCACATTGAAGAATTCCTCGATTGGATTACAGAAGTAGAGAAATTCTTTAAGTATATGGAGATTCCAGAAGAGCATAAGGTAAAATTAGTGGCCTACCGACTCAAAGGTGGAGCTTCAGCTTGGTGGGAATCTGTTTGTCTGAATCGATCTCGTCAAGGAAAGCCGAAGGTCGATAGATTGGGAAAGATGAAGAAACTACTGAGAGCCCGTTTCTTGCCAAGTGATTATGAACAAGTTTTATTTGGACAATACTGTTGGCCTTCTTGTTTTGATGATGTTTAACAAACAATTTACCACTAATATTGTTTGTCTAGTGTTTGTATAATTCTATTTATTATAGACAAACAACTTGTTGGAGGATGGATGGAATAGAGCTTCAACGATCATATCCAAAGGAGGTTGGCGGAATGTCGGTGAAGCTTATGCAATTCTAGTTCAAGATCCAAGTTCAGCTTCATCCGCAAAGTGTACCAAGTCAAGCTCATTGAAGACATTCACCAAGCTTGGGTAATCTAGTTTAGATTTTATATTATGTGTGTTAGATACTCTAAGCTCAATATCATATACACACACATTTATTGGTTTCTTCGTATATATATATAGTTATATATAGACATAAGTTTTGGTTTCTATGCATATATATAGTTATATACATTTATATACATGCATGGTTTTGGGTTTTCATGTTTATAATATGAAATCACATATTTCATATTTACTATTGTGTTTTTGAAAACATTGCATAAAATATGTATTTTTGTGAAAATTCTGTATTCTTAGTTTTTGGACTTAACAATAATCATATACGTATTTTATTTAGTCTACATAATCATTGTGCAAAATTTCAAAACATGGTTTAGCCAAAATGTCAAATTCACATGTTTACATTTTCATGTTTTGGCCTATTTTGTAAAATGATGATATTTTTTATTTGAGAAGTCCTTATGATAACCAGTCATTGTAGCATGTTTATTATTATGTCTACAATCATTCCTCAAAGTTTTATATTTTTTGGAATTTATTTGATATTTTTAAACAGTGTTTTAAAATCAGCATTTCACTTTCAAAACCTGTTTTTTCTGTAGTGTCAGTTCGCGGTCGACCGCCACGGTCGACCGCTAAGAGTTCTGAACTCAGAACTGTGTTTATTGGCTCGCGGTCGACCGTGGTGGTCGACCGTAGCGAGTCCAGAGACATTCGCGGTCGACCGCCGCTTGTCCAGAACAATAGATTGGGTTTTTTGTTGCTCGCGGTCGACCGCCGAACAAATCATTGTTGTCTAACGGCTAGTTTCCAGAGCCGTTGTTGAGTGGTTTTTTGGTCTTTTTCTTGGCTTTCTCTTGGCTTTGGGGTTTCTATAAATAACCCCTTAACTCAGTTCTAAATAAGAAATCCAAGAAATGTTTTAACAAGTTTTAAAAGAGTTTAAGTTTGGTTTTAAGTTTGTATAAGAAGCTTTTAAGCATTTGAGTGTTTCGGTTTTGTGAATCAATTCCACAAGAGCTTGAGGAGGTCATCTATTGAAGTTTGAGCTTCCAACTATTCTCTCTCTACCTCTTGAACTATTGAGAAGTTTTCTAACTCTTTTCTCTAGCAATTTTATTAGTTGATTTTCATATTCTTATTATTGCTAGTTTCCTATTTGAGTTAGATTTGATTTTATCTCATTTTACACACACCCACTTGAGCTTATTGTATTTTGCATTCATAATATATTTGGAGTTGTGAGAGTTATAATAATTGAGTGTGAGCTTTCATTGTGTTCTCATCCATAGTAGAGAACAAACATTTAATTTATATTATGCTTATTGTGAGATACACTTTGTAATACACTTGTACACCGAGAGAAGTGTGTGGCAAGAGTCGGGGATCGTCCCAAGAGGAGTGGCGTCGGTTGACGAACCTAGGGAGAGGTTATAACCGAGCACTTGAGGGAGACACATCTAGTTCAACACTTGAGAGGGTGTAGAGTGGGATTGCAAGAGTGGTGATTGTAAAGTTTTCGGTTAGCTAGAAAACCGAGTGTGAGGTGTAAACGTTATTCGGGTGAACGTAGAAAACCTGGTTGTGATAGTGGATTTCTCCTCGGGAGTGGGAAGCGGAGACGTAGGACGGAAGGTCCGAACTCCGTGATCATTTGATTGTGTTTGAGTGTGCTTTGGCGTTTATTCTTATTTGTGCTCATCTCTCATTTCGTCATTGTCTCATTATTTATATGATCCACTATCTAGTTCATATTGTTTACCCCTTGTGTTAGTTTTCATATCCTTGCATATATCATATTGTATATCTCTTTGGTAGGATATATCATCTTGTGTTAGTTTATATATCCTTGCATATATATATTCATCATATAAGATATATCTCATTGTTCATATTGCTTATCCTAGCTTATATAGTTGTTATATTTCATACTTGCTAGGATAACTTATTAATTAATTTTAATTGGCATAAAATCAGATTAGATTAGCATAAGACCCTAATCACCCCCCCTCTAGGGTCTAACAAATACCAGAATTGTAAGAAAGGTGGTAGAACTGTGGATGAGTACACGCAGGAGTTCTATCAACTGTCATCCCGCAACAACTTAAACGAGAGCGAGGCACAACAGATGTCCAGATATACGGGGGGATTGAGGATGGCAATTTAGGATCGTGTATCTTTGCAGCAGACCTATACCTTAGTTGACACTGTTATCCTAGCCGAGAAGGTGGAGTGACAACTCGGACGAAATAGTAAAGGATCATTGGCAGCTTCCGAAGGGTCGTGCACGAGCTTTAAATGTGGTGGGAACAAACAGTCTCAAACTATTTCTGATCAAGATGCTACAACGGAGAAGGCAAAGGGTCCAGCAACAACAACAACAAAGAAGACTACCCTACCGAACCGATATGCCAAGCCTGACCTAATCAAGTACTATAGATGTGGATGGCCTGGTCATCGATCCAATCAGTGCCCTAAAAGAGGTGTTGTGGATATAGTGGATCACGAAGACGATGACGTAGATCAAGACGAGGCTGAAGACTATGATGGTGGATTGTGCGATGTAGTTGAGATGGATGCTTGTCATATGCTGCTAGGCAGGCCATGATAGTTTGATGTTGATGCCACGCATAGAGGGAAGGATAACGTTTATATCTTTAAGAAGGATGGTCGACGAATTGTGCTCAAACCTCTAACCGAGAAGGGACATGTCAAAACTAATGATGCTGAAAAGAAAACGTTTTTGGTCGTTGACAATGAAGACTTTATGAAAGATCAAGGTTATCGATAGCGGATAGCATCGCGTAACGGTGAGGCGTCGTTAAGGTTATTTCGGACTATTACGGTAAAATAACGGTAAAAAACGTAAAGTCAAATAACGGTCTAATTTAAATATATATAAATACTAAAAAATTAAAGAAAAATCTAAGAAATCTAAAAGTACATATTAGATGATTTAAAGAGATCCTAAACATGAAATAAACATGTAACTATCACGTAATATCGAAGATGACTGGAGGAGTCAAAAAGTCGTCATCTTCAAGAAGAAGAGCTTATCGGTGACAGGACTGCCCTAAGAGGAGCTCACAGTGAAGGAGGTGAGAGGAAGTATCAAGGTAGGTGCCAGAGGCTATGAGAGGTGACGGGAGTATGCTGAAAATCACAGGAGACGGTGGAATGCAATGGTCAATGGTTGAGATTAATTTAAAAAAAGCCTCAAACCGTTTTTAAATAGCAGTCAAAAAGCAAAATTCGAATGTAATCGCTCACTATTTACCGTTATGACACACTATTGACGGCTTTTGCGAACAAACATATTCTGCAATATGTCACCGCTATTGCGCGATAGCGTAGCGGGCGATAGCGTCACAGGAAAGGAGTACTAACGCTATTAGCGCCGCTATTGCAGGGCTATTTACCGTTATTTATAACAGTGTGAAAGATGTGAAGCAGTCTGATGAGGTTTATGCTCTTGTTGTCTTGGGAAAAGAGGATTCTACCACCGTCGAAATTCCACCTGAAGTACAATCCCTATTGCAGCAATTCGATGCTGTGATGCCTGACGATCTTCCGTTGAATTACCACTGCTTCGAACTTTTTCCCTAATTTTCTTACTTTTTATTTAGCAAACACGTGCTTTCCTAGTGCAATTTACAAAACATGGACTGGTGTTTGATCCTATCATGTTAAACCTTCCATTAGGTTCTCAAATATAAAATTTTGATGCGGTTCTCCACAAAGCAACAGATGAGATCGTCAGCATTGACCTGTCCTCTCCTTCAGATTTCCCCAAGGGGATTTCCATTTTCCAAAGCATGCATGATCTTATAACTGAAATGAAGTTATAACTTTCAGACTTGACAATGTTCCTTCGCGAGTTTCCTATATTACTCTGAAATGAAGTTAAAACTTTCATCTTAGGTTTTCACTTATACTCAGGAATTCTACTGTCATGAGTATTTATGTCAAGATCTTATGTATTGCTCTTAATTTCATGTAGCATTATAGAACAATCAAACAAGTGGTTTGCTTTGATTTCATTATGGTATCATTTGGTTTATGAACATCGATGTCTTGATATAAGTTTATACAAGAAAGAAGCGAAGATAGTGTAACCTAAACTAAATGAAGAAGACTATGTAAAGAATGTTGGAAAGAAATATTTGGAGGTGATGGAGTAGTGTTTAAGAATTCAGGAGACAATAGAAAATTTAGGAAGAAGAAGATTTTATTTCTTTTGAACACCTTAGAACTTGGAACTTCTTAATTACAAATGAGAGGGAAGGAGAGGTATTTATAGCCTCCAAAGTACAAAATATCTAGCATATTTTAATCCTAAATCTAGAGAGTTCTAGCATAATATCTAGAATTTTATATTATAATTATCTAGAGAAATATCTAGATATTCATTCTCTATAATTTTCTAGAACATTTTAAGGAGGTGGAGATGTTTAGATATTTCTAGAAAAAACTCTAGAACTTGGATCAAGTATTGGGTTTGGCCCAACAAGTGATAGTTAAATCATTGATCCAATAATTAAACTTGATCCAAAATCAAGTTTACTTTTCAACACCCTCTCTTAAACTTGATTTTGCTACTCCAAGCAAACTCCTCATCTTGATAAAATCGTCGCGCTTAAGAGGCTTGGTGAAGATATCAGCTACTTGATCATTCGTCTTCACGTACTCCAATTGAACGTCCCTCTTGGTAACATACTCTCTAATGTAGTGAAAAAGAGTGTCAATGTGCTTACTTCGATCATGGAAGACTAGGTTCTTCGCCAAAGCTATTGCTGACTTATTATCCACTAAGATCTTCGTTGGCTCCTTTTGTGGCAAACTCAACTCCTTTAACAGGTTCCGTAACCAAACAGCATGGCAAACACATGAAGTAGCCGCTACATACTCTGCTTCACAAGTAGAAAGGGTGATAATTGGTTGCTTCTTTGACATCCATGTGAAAGCTGTATCTCCAATGAAGAACACGAATCCACTTGTGCTTTTTCGGTCATGTACGTCTCCACCCCAGTCGCTATCGCTAAATCCAACAAGCTTGTAATCGTCAGAAACAGAGTAATACAAGCCAAAGTTTATGGTACCTTTGATATAGCAAAGTATCATTTTAGCTGCCTTGAAATGAGTTGTTGTTGGATGCTTCATGTATCGGCTTAGAACTCCGACTGCATATAGGATGTCAGGTCTTGTGCACATTAAGTAGCGTAGGCTTCCAACCAAGCTCTTAAATAGTGTTGGATCTACACTCTCTCCTTCTTCTTGCTTTGATAATTTGGCTCCACATTCCATTGGCGTGCTTACTGGATTCGAGTCATCCATCTTGAACTTCTTAAGAACCTCTTTAGCATAGACTTCTTGAGTAATGAAAATTCCATTATCTTCTTGTCTCACTTCAATTCCAAGGTAGTATGACATCAATCCAATATCAGTCATCTCGAACTCCTTCGTCATCTCCATCTTGAATTCCTCGAACATACTTGGATTGTTGCCTGTGAATATCAAGTCATCTACATACAAGCATGCAATCAATATACATTGTTTTGAGTTTTGTTTTGAGTTTTGATATAGAGTGCATGCTCATATGGACACTTGATGAAACTTTTCTCCTTGAAGTACTTATCAATTCGAGTATTCCAAGCTCTTAGTGCTTGTTTTAACCCATAAAGCGCCTTCTTTAACCTCAAGACTTTGTCTTCTTCTCCCTTGATTATGTAGCCTTGTGGTTGCTCAATGTAAACTTCTTCTTCAAGATCTCCATTTAAGAAGGCTGATTTGACATCCATTTGATGTATTCTCCAATTGTTTTTAGCTGTCAATGAAATGATTAATGTAACAGTTTCTAGACGAGCAACGGGAGTGAATACCTCGTCATAGTCGATTCCCGCCCTTTGACTATAACCTTTTGCCACCAATCTTGCCTTGTATCTTTCAACTTCTCCTTTAGAGTTCTTCTTTGCTTTGTACACCCACTTCACACCGATCGCCTTATGCCCATTTGGAAGTGAAGCTAACTCCCATGTCTCATTCTTTTGTATCGCCTTGATCTCTTCATCCGTTGCATTTCTCCATGTCTTCTTCTTCATAGCTTCTTCGAAATTCATGGGCTCACAATCCGCAAATAGACAAAATAAAGTAAGATTGTCTTGATTTTCAGTTACCTCGTAAAGTTCTTGCAGACTTCTGAAACGTGGAGTCCTTTCACTCGAACTTTCATCTTCTTGAGAACTCGTTGTTGGTGAAGTTGGTGGGGGTAACAGGCTCCTCTCTTGGTTGCTCCAATTCATCTTCTTCAACATGTGGAAAGAAGTTGTAGTCTTCATCATTTGATCTCCAATCCTATTCTCGTTCTTCATCAAAGATGACATTTCGACTGATGATTGTCTTCTTTGTATCAGGATTATAGAGCTTGTAGCCTTTGGAGTTGGCATCGTAACCAATGAAGATGTACTTCTTACTTTTGTCATCTAGTTTGCTCCGCTTCTCGTCCGGTACATGAGCGCGAGCAAGGCTTCCAAAGACTCTTAGATGAGAAACACCGGGCTTCCTTCCGCTCCAAACTTCTTGTGGTGTTTTTCCCGAAACACTTCTTGTTGGAGATTGATTTGATAGATAAACCGCACATGCAACTGCTTCTTCCCACAACTCTTTTGGTAGTTTCTTACTTTTGAGCATGCTCCTCGCCATTTCAAGGATTGTCTGGTTCTTCCTTTCCGCAACTCCATTTTGTTGAGGGGACCTCGGCACCATCAATTGTCTTCGAATATCGTTATCTTCACAATACTTCTCAAATTCCTTGAATGTGAATTCTCCTCCACGGTCGGATCTCATGGCTTTGATCACAAGGCCACTTTCCTTCTCAACATGGGCTTTGAACTTTTTGAAGTTTTCAAACACTTCTGATTTTTCCTTCAAAAAGTAAACCCATATTTTTCTTGAAAAATCATCAATAAAAAGAAGAAAGTAGTTACTTTTACCGAGTGATCTTAGTTTGATCGGGCCATATACATCTGTATGTATGAGTTCCAATGGCTTCCGCGCTCTTGTGTCTGACTCCTTTGGAAAGCTCATTTTGAATTGCTTTCCAAGTAGACACCCTTCACACACTTGATTTGGATGGTTGATGCAAGGCAATTCTCACAATCTCCTTTTTAGAAAGTAGCTCTAATCCTCCAAAGTTGAGATGCCTGAATCGAAGATGCCAAAGCTAGGACTCCTCCTTGTAGCACATCTTGAGACATTGTACGATGTCATTTTGAATGTTAAGAACAAACATTCTATTCTTTGACATCGGCACCTTGGTAATGAGATTGTTTTCTTGGTCTATTGTTTTCTTGGTCTCTTATAGAAAGGTTATTATCCTTTAATCGAATATCATAACCTTTCTCTAAGAGTTGTCCAAGGCTCAATATATTGGTCTTCATGCTTGGGATATAGTAAACGTTGGAAATAAATTGATGATCTCCATTCTTCAATCGGATGAGAATATTTCCTTTACCTTTCACCTCCATCTACGATTCATCTCCCAAAGCCACATTTTCTTTCACCAATTCATCAAGCTCCACGAACATGCTTCTTTTCCCGCACATGTGATTGCTTGCACCGCTATCGAGGTACCACTTAAGAACCTCATCTTGTTCATCTTTCTTGTAAGCCATCAATAGCATATCATCTTCTTGGCTTCTTTCTTCAACATAATTGGACTTCTCTTCAACTCTATTATTGTTCGGAGCTTTGCATTCGAAAGTATAGTGTCCAAACTTTCCATAATTATAGCATTTAACGATTGACTTATCGTACCTTGGTTTTTGATTTCCTCTCCCACGACCTCTTGATGAGCATTCTCCTCTTTGGTTGGTGTTGTCATCATGAGGCCTCCAACCTCGTCCATTTCCATATCCACGACCTCGTCCTCGGACTTGACCGCCACCTCGTCTTTGATAACTTCGTCCGCTTTCTTCTTTAGTTTGTTCAATCCGCATCTTGAATACTTGTTCTGCAATATCTTCCTTCTTCTTCTTCTTTTCTTCATAAGCTTGTAACGACCCAAGAAGCTGCTCCATCGTCATAGCCTCCAAATCCTTTGTTTCTTCAATGACAGTGACAATATGCTCGAATTTTGGATCCAACGATCTAAGAACCTTCTCCATGATTCTCACCTCATCTAACTTCTCGCCATTTCTCTTTAGGTTATTAGTAACAGTTAAAAATCTTGAGAAGTAATCGGAGACGAGTTCACCTTCCTTCATTTGCAACGCTTCAAATTCTCCTCTTAGAGTTTGAAGACGTACCTTCTTGACTTGATCTGCTCCCTTGTAAGAAGTTTGATGCTTCTCCCATGCTTCTTTGGCCGTCTTTGCTCCCGCGACCTTCTCGAATGTATCTTCATCTAGACATTGATAGATTAGACAGAGAGCCTTCTTGTCTCTCTTCCTTAAGTCTCTCAAACTATCCTTTTGAGTTTGAGATAGACTACCATCATTCTCCGGTTTAATGAAGCCTTTCTCGACTATCTCCCACACGTCATTTGCTCCTAGGATAGCCGTCATTCTTAGACTCCAATTGTCGTAGTTGCTCTTTGTGAGCATCGGGACTTGAAAGAGAACACCGTTACTCGCCATCTTCAAGGAAAACTTCTAGCTCTGATAACACTTTGTTGGAAAGAAATATTTGGAGGTGATGGAGAAAGTGTTTAAGAATTCGGGAGACAATAGAAAATTTAAGATTTTATTTCTTTTGAACACCTTAGAACAACTTGGAACTTTTTAATTACAAATGAGAGGGAAGGGGAGGTATTTATAGCCTCCAAAGTATAAAATATTTAGAATATTTTAATCCTAAATCTAGAGAGTTCTAGCATAATATCTAGAATTTTATATTACAATTATCTAGAGAAATATCTAGATATTCATTCTCTATAATGTTTTAGAATATTTTAAAGAGGTGGAGATGTTTAGATATTTCTAGAGAAAACTCTAGAACTTGGATCAAGTATTGGGTTTGGCCCAACAAGTGATAATTGGGTCATTGATCCAATAATTAAACTTGATCCAAAATCAAGTTTACTTTTCAACAAAGAAGAAAGAAAAGGAACCTCAGAGACACCGAATCCTCCTCTAACAAGATTCAAATTTCTGATGGGGTCTTGGCGATAATAGAAAGAGCATGCAATCCAGTTTCCAACTCCTCTTTCAACAAATCATAAACAAGCCTGTGCCTCTTCACCATGCTCTTCCCTTCAATCTCCTTCGAAACGACCCTCAAATTGAAGTGGGTCTCTCCGCTGCTATCCCCACGAATTCCGACATGGCCAGCGTGCATATGCGATGCATCCTCAATCTCCAGTTCAGTTGGATTCAACTCCTTCCCCAACCTCTCCCTTATCCCTCTCCTTTGTTCCACCTCCATCATCCGAATTCTCAATTTCCTTGCCTATTTCTTCCTCCAGGATTTCATTTTCTTTGAGTTCTTCACCATTCACAACCGAAACTTCATCTATTTTCAAATTCCCTTCGAACCCACCATTCTTCCCGCCCAAATCGTCCCCCTCCCTCCCCCTCCTTCAAAACCCCATCTTAATTGCCATCCAAACCCAGACCTCCAACCTCAGTCGCCTTCTCCTACATTATGCTTCAACATATTAAGAAAACCGTTAATATTCCTCGATGGCAACAAGCTCTGCCTCAGCCCCAGAAGCTGCGCAAACTCCGGAGGAACCCCCAATAACAGCCCGATGGCGATGACCGCAGCGAGCCCCTTGGTCAGGGCAGAATCCGAGTCGGCATCGAACCGGAAGGGTCGTTCGGGTCCGGGTAAGCACGGACCCAGACCCGGGAAATGCACCCGCGGAACCGGTGGGCGTCGGCCTGGAAATGGGGAGGGTGAGGGGGAGATGGGGTGCCGTAGTGGAGGAGCTGCCGGTACTTGGATTTCGGGTCGGGTACGGATTAAAAGAGGGTGACGATCTTCTGGAGGTTTGGGGGGGCAGGGTTAGGTTTAGGGTTAGGGTTAGGGTTAGGGTTTAGGGTGGGGGTTGGGATTAGATGGGGGTAAGGGGAGAGGAGTGAGAGAGAGGTTGGAGGGAGATTGGGGAGGTGAAGTGGAGGGAGGGATTTGGGGTTGATGAGGGTTTGAGGAAGGAGGGGAGGAGAGAGAAGCCATGAGAGCAGGGGATTGGAGAGACAAGAGAGAGAGAGAGAGACAGAGAGAGAGAGAGAGAGGGCAGCGGTGGAGAATTTGGAATTGGCATAATTTTAGAAAAGAACAAATTTCAAAACAGCCTCAAATCAGTTTTCATTTTTCAAAACCGACCCACTTTTTCTTTTACTAAAATCGACCCACTTTTTACCACGTCAGCTTAATCTCATTCTTAAACAGTCGGGATTGGCAACACTGACTGTTTAGGAGGTTGTTAAACCCTAATTAGAAGCCTTAAACCCGATTTTTTATATCCTAAATGAGCTTTGTTATAGGGATCCATAATATGGGACTAATAGGGGAACAAGTGAGGTGTCCCCTTCCTATTGGATAATGAGTTGGTCATCATTGGTCATTATCCAATAGGAGGGGGACACCTCACTTGTCCTCCCTATTAGTCTCATATTTTGGGTCCTTGAGGAATTTTTCTTTTGGTAAAAAAAAGTGGGTCGGTTTTGAAAATTAAAAACTGGTTTGAGACTGTTTTGAAAATTTGTTCCTGTCAGAAAACCGTCCTCAAGTGGGTATTTCGAGAAAAAAAACCCCTGTTAACTATGGTAACTTTAAAAATAAATTTGAGAGCACTGTAGATATCCCTCTCTCAACTTTTAAATACCGCTAAACCCCTAACAATTGGTGTCTCACAAAACTCTTTTTACGGTTTTGTCAAATAACCCCTTAATATTATCACATTGATCCGGTTGTAGAAGAAATTTCTTATGGGTTTTATTGATCATTGATTTTCCTGTGATTGATTACTTGTGCATGGTCTTGCCTGTCAGTTGTTGACCTTGAGTATCTTTAATTAGGGGCTGTTTGGTTGGTTTCCTAAAAACCAAGAAAAGGAAATAGGTACAAGGAAATCAATAAAATAATATTTTTATCCATTTCCATCCCTAAAACTCACCCACAACATCTAATAAAATAATATTTTTATCCTCCAACTCATCTCATTTCATCTCCTTTCTTATCTTTAAAAATAAACCAAACACAAGAAATGTGTCACATCATCCAACTCATCACATCTCATTTTATCTCATTTTTAAAAATCACACACATCATCCAATAATATTGTGACAACTCATCTCATCTCATTAAACATTCCTTTCCATCCATTTCCTCAAAAAAAAAAAAAAAAACAAGAAATCAATTTCCTTAAGTACGTGTCATATCATCCAATAATATACCTCCAACTCATCTCATCTCATCTATTTTCT
>BQKN01062999.1:126375-163536 GCA_022839385.1 Asparagus kiusianus
AAAATCACTCACATCATCCAATAATAAGGTGACAACTCATCTCATCTCATCTCCTATTCTATAATTTCCTTCTTTTTTAAGCCAACCAAACAACTTCAAAATAATTATAATAGGAAATAGGTTTCCTATTTTTTGATTTCCCAGTTTTTTTTTGCCAAACGAACAGCCCCTTAGATGAAAACTTTCAAGTTCAGTAGTTTACCTTTTTTTTAATTATATTTTTGTCAAATAACCCCCTTAATATTATCATATTGATCAGATTGCTGAAGAAATTTCATGAGGGTTTTTTTATCCTTGATTCTGCTAGAATTGCCTGACTAGATGTGCATGGTTTTGCCTATCAATTTTCGACCTAGACTAGTCTAGGGTGTGTTTGTTTCAAATCCCAAATATCCAAGAAAGAAAATATTGTAGTAAAAGATTATTTTCATGCTTTTCCATACTTGTTTTGGGAAGTGTTTATTTTGTTTGTTTCGCCCCAAAAAAATTTGGATATGATTTCCAATCTACTTTCTTAGTTTGGCTCCAACAAAAATAGTGGAAAGAAAATTACAAACATTCATATATTTACAAACATACCAAGCAACCATAATTTGATTCTTAAAATAATGAACAATATGAACTGAAACAAGATAAGGGCTGAACAAATATGAACTCAAACAATGATGGGCTCAGATAACAAATATTTACAAATATGAACAATATATACAAACCATCTTAGATTTTGCAGCCAACATATACTTACAAAACAAACTGAAGCATTTGTCAACAACATGAGTTGTAGAAATGGTGAGGCTACAACATATCAAAAAATACACATATTAGAAGTCGTATAGCATAGTGTACTCAAACAATAATGGGCTCAGATAAATTTATTTTATCATCGTATGTCACACCAAAGTTTATGTATTAGCATTGTAGACTGCAAAATATTGCCTTGCCTAAACATGTGTGATACGGATGTATCTTCTCTTCGGAAAAGCGATCCTCATGGGAGCTTGAGGATAGGTGATTCTCATGATATCTTGAGAATAGTGGTGTGAAGCGACACGACGGAGCACAGGTGGAAGTGTGGAACCAGATGGCGAGCAGCAGATTCGAAGAATTCAGATTTCAGCTCGTGAGTCAACTCATACATGTACATGAGTTGACTCATCAGGTTGAGTCGACTCATGACTGTCATGAGTCGACTCATGAAACCCAGCCATTTTGTCAAAAGCTTCTGCTCGGTCGACTCATCAGCTTATTGGTCGACTCATCAGTCATGAGTCGACTCATATGCAGTCATGAGTCGACTCATCGAGGTTTCCTAGGCAGACTTGGTTTCTGTTTTGAAGGAATTCTAGTTTGGTTTGGTTTTGATTATTTACCAGATTGCTACCACGTTGTAAACCCTATAAATAGGGACTGTTTAGGGTTCTAAACCGGGCATGAGAGGCCAAGATGTAGATCTAAAGGGTTTTAGGTCTAAGTGAGATCCTAATCAAAAGGATTAGGGTTTAGATGGTGATGATCTATGAGATCTTAGATCAGAGAGAGATTCTAATGATTGTATTAGGGTTTAGAGAGGATTGAGAGGTTGTTCTCAATTCTAGTGAGATTGTGAGGGAGGGATTATAATCTTTTAATACTCATAATCTAGAGAAGGTAATTTCCTTCGCCATATACTGAATTGTGCTTGTATTTCTGTCATCCTCTTCTCAACCCACCTTTGATAATTCCGCGATCAAAGGTGCTCGCACGGCGACTTGTATCAATGTGCAACATGAAACTTTGATTTGGTGCTTGTCGAACGTAACGGTCTCGCAGTTGACAAATGGCATACAAAGCTTTGTTGAAGAATATACTATTTGTTTCTCCCGACCTAATGAAGTTAGATTTTAGTACCCTATTTTTGGTTTTATGACCCAAAATATTCACGAATATTACAAATTGTTCTTCAACTATAATGTGCCTACAGTCTTTAAGTAGACCCTCCATCCTCATCAAATTTACAAGCTTGTCAAACGCAACTTTACGCATTCTTACGTAGTCTTTACAACTAGTAGAATAACCTTTCAATATCCTAGACAATTGTGCATCTCGGTACCTTTCATTTGCTTTCTTTTCTAATCTAGGTACATGAGCGATACAGCTTTGTCTAGATTGTAATCTTTTCAGAAAGGTAACCATCAACACTAACACAGTCATAGCACCCCCATATACAATCCTCTTCATCTTCTCCTCTTCAATATTTTCCATCTACAATACCATAAATGAAAATTACAAACTAACAGTCTAGTTGATTAAAAAAATAATTGAGCATGAAATTGTGCAATAGCCTAGTTGAAAAAAATATACAAGTATTAGACAACAACTTGTAGTAAACTAATAGTCTATTTCATATAAAAAATTCCAACAATCATTAAAAAAATATGAGAATGAAATTAAACACTAACTTGTAGCAAACTAACAGTCTACTTCATAAAAATATATAAACAATTCTTCAAATGATGATCATTTACAAAGAATTGAAAATTACAAGCTAACAGTTTAGGTGAAAGGCAAAACATTGAGCATGAAATTGAACAATAGACTAGTTTAAAAAAATATTTTGAGCATGAAATTTAACACAACATGTATCAAACAAACACTACAGTTGATAATAAAAATTTTCGCGGAATTATGTGACCTTCATTATAGCCGTGATCTGACTAAAATATGAGCATGAAATAGAACATTAGTCTAGGTGAATTAAACTGAAAAATCTTCACATCATGTACCAAAATAAGAGTCTAACTGATAAAAAAACTAATTTTTATTAAAAACACAAATTTTTACCTTAATTTTTGCTTTGATGGCAACTGCGTGATTCAGTTGGGCAGAAAATGGGTAGATCTGAACACCAATAGGTTGAAAAGAGAGATCTTTAGGCATTTTAACGATCGGCTTTTTTCCTCCAATTCAGAAGATGAGAACGATAGAGAGGGGAAGATGTAGCGTTAGGTGAAGAGATCTACGGGTTTTTCTTCCCCTTTTCTCTTATGAAGAACGAGAGAGAGCAGCGACGATTCTTCACAAATCTAGGGTTTTCCCCCTCTTTTCTCTGTGAAGAGGGGGGGCGGGGGGTTAGGTGCGAGTGGGATTTGATCTCACCCTTACCCGCCACATCGATTCCATCAACTCAATATTTAATTAATATATCCCCAGTTTCCAACTCCTTCGAGCCCACTTCCAGCCGAATGGCTGGGAATTCATTTCCACCAAAAAACCATCCATTTCTCCACTTCCAAGAAAATTTTTCTCTTTTTGTTTTTTTGAAACGAACACAAAAACCAGAAAAATTTTAGCCACCAAATTTTCTTTCTGACACGCACAGTGCCTTTCCACCTCTTTCTCACCTTTTTTTTTTCAAACAAACACACCCTAATTAGAAAGCACACTAGTTTTTCTTAATCTTTTTTTGTTTTTTTATTTTTTATTTTCTATGCCAAAACTATGGAGCCAATCATGGTGGTGTTCCCTTATTGGTTTTCGTATTTGGATAGAATCCCAAGAACGAAAAGATGATTCTATACATATTGGATCCAGAGAGAAATTTTTATTAGGATTAATTGCGAGAGGTATGGTGAAGTTATACTGGTGACCCTAAAGTCTATGTATCTACAAGGTTAACTTTGAGGTTACCGATCATATTTACACGGGTAACTCTGAGAGCTGCTCGTTGTCCTAGCTACAGGGTCATCAGTGTAACTACAATTACAATCCTAGGGTCACTGGTGTAAATGCACAATTTCAGGATAAGCCAGTGTAGTCACGGTACTAGAATGACTAATCCTGATTATTATCAAGGAAAGAGAGGGAAGATGATAATTCTACGGTAAGGAATTACATTCAGGTGTATAAATTAAAAAAAAAATCAAGGGCCCAGTGGATAGGTCAATGGTGTCCAGCGAAAGCCCTTCTTGAGTATATAATTTTATGGAAAAATAGCGCATAATGTGCTATGTAGCTTGTTGCATTGAATTTGTCCGATGTTTTATTGCACTCTTCAACCTTCTGATGCTTATTTGTCGATATTGCTTTTCTCCAGTGGTTTCTAAAATGGTGTGGAAGGAGAAAGATAATCAATGCGGATTTCGACATTGTTTTGGTTAAAAAAAGTAACATTTTTTATTTGGAGTAGTATGAAGACCTAATAGGCTAGTTCTGAGGAGAAATGTTGCAAAAAATCAAGATTTGAGGGGCATATATGCAAAAAAAACTTCATTTTACTGTATACGTGACCTTAATTCCCTATGTATTGCGCTAATTGATCACCTTTCTAACTCTAGAAAAGAGTGTAGCTTTGTATTGAGCAGCATACTTGTATGATTAAGGAAGTGACCTCTCCATCAGCTACAATAACAAGGATCTAAACTTTCCAAGTGGTAAAGAAAATCCTTGAACTAATAATAAAAGAATGTAGTCATTTTTCACGTGCGTATTCTCATTAAGCAGTCATCTAATCCTTGTACGAATTTGAAGGAACTATTACTAATAAACAAAAATGATACATAAAATCCAGGATTTAAGGGTTGATTTAATTCACTTATAAATCTTAATGCCAGAATAAAAAATAAGGGACAGCAGACCGTCTACTTAATCTAGAACGTGTGTAGCTATCCATTTAAGCTTGAATCTGTGTCTTCATGGAAACTTATATTCATGTGCACAGTTCTAACTACAAGAAGAAGAAACAATTAGTAGTGACACAAAGTTCTAATCGAGCAAATTAATTTTGAGCTTATACATTCACATGGAAAGTTGGAATCATTCAAACTTCAGTAGTACTCAATTATGTCCTGAATCATTTTTTTTATCAACACTCGATAGCAAGTTAAATATTAAGATAATATCAGTATTTTGATTCTTGTTCAGGGGGGCAAAAACAATATACACATGACATCACCTCTATCTGCAACCTCAGTAACCTTTTGTTCATTCGCAAACTTTTTCCGTACAAATTCCTTACCAAGTATATTATTTTCCAAAAGCTGGCGAAAAAATCATCAATTCATCAGGTTTGTCAGATCAATGATCATATAATTTATATAGTAGGGTATAATCATCGTTGACCGATATTCTGCGATAATCTTCTGACCCATCCTGAGATTTAAAGGGTTAGGAGGACTTTCTATCTATTAAGTAGGAGGATCAGTGATGACATGACACAGAAATTATAACTGGGTCAATTGCTAAGTTAGATTGAATAGAGAATAGATCTTTTTTATAGCTTCATGAACTTCAAAAGCACTTGAAATGTAAAATGAGGACATGTCTTTTTTGGTTAAGGCATAGTGAGAAGGTAACGCAATTTATGGTTATTTCATTTCTTTAATATCTGTTTGCGCTAAGATTTAAGTCCAACGGCTGAGAAAATTCTTCCAGGAGAGAGAAATCGCAAGTGAATATATGAATGAAGCTACATAGCAATGACCTTCCTCCGTATTATGAATGCAATGGAATCAAATAGGACATCTCAAATATCAGTTAAAGATATCTTGGGTATAAGATTGCAATAAACAAGAAGAGTAGATTGTAATCCTACAAATACATTTATGAATGATGAGGATGGGCCTTAAGTCGATCAAAAGCACCTAAGCTCTGAACTTGACCACAAGCGAATGCCTTACTATGAGACTAGCAAAGTAGGCAATTTACAGTATGTTTTTTTAAGTTTGAACAAGGACATGAATGATAAGCATTAGCAATAAACTGATCAATTTTGAAGAAGCCAATGGAGCTGTACTCCAAGATGAGCTAAAAAAACAAATTTAATCGAAAATGCCACCTCATTTAGAAATGTGATTTCCAAACCAATCAATCTCTAAATCGAACATTACACAACTCAAGTACCAATATCATCGAAGAACCAACATACAAAATGATTCGAAATGCATAAACAAAAACAATTTTAAACCTGGCAATTTGATCAGACATTCTTGAGCTTCTTCATCTTGGAAGGAGGCCATCTCCCCTTCTTCCTCATCTTCCTCTTCCTCAAAAGCCGCTTCCTTCGGAGTCTTATTTTCTTGGCCAGCTTCATCCTCAGCTTCTGCTCCATCCTCTCCTTCATCTTCGATTCCAATGGAAGATTCTCAACTGGCATATTAGCCTCTTCCTCTGATACTTGTGAAGGCGGCAAAGGGTCTGGTTTCTTTTCATCTTTTCCGTCGATTTCTGATGAAGCTCGGACAATTACGGACCTTTTTCCACTAATGTCATAGGTTGGACGGGGAATTCTAGGTCCGTGAGAGGACCCAAATCGCAAGTTGAAGCTTTTTCGTGATAACTTAGAAGCTGAAATTAAAAAAAGAAAGAGTATCCAGATGAAATCTAGCATTTTGGATTCTGATGTTAAATGGGAGAAACTGATCGAACATTGTGTTGTGTGTTTGTAGTAATGCTAGAAAGAAAACTGAGGACTGGAGAGGTAATATTGGATACAAGAAAACCCAAATGAAATATTGTATTTCCACAGCCATACATCATAACCTGAAGGATTACCCAAGAGAGTATTAAAGAATTAAATAAAATTTGCGATTGTAAAATCCATAAGCTGGACAGAATCCTAGCTCCACGAAAGGACCCAAGTCGTGATGGGGATTTCTTGTGAAATATTTAAAAGCTGAAATTGAAGTAAGAATTACAAGCTGGTAAGAAAAAAAGGTTTAACAAAATTACCCAGATGAAACTATTGAGAATTGTAAATGATGTTGCCTGACGGAAATTGATTGAACATATTATGTTTGTATTAATGCCTGAAAGAAAAACCCAATTAAGAGAAACATTGCTATAGGATTCCTCTGGGAAGAATAAAAACCCAAATACAATTTGAAGTCCCATGAAAATACGGTGTATATTTCTGAAGAATTAAAAAAAAAACCCAGTTCATAGAAATTGTAAACAAGGGCGAGGAGATGAGGAGGAGGAGCACTTACAGAGAGTAGCTGAGGCTGCAGCAACGGGAATGGAGGGAGAATGAGAAGAAGGAGAAAGGGATGAAGAGGGGAGAAGAGAGAGGTGAGAGATAAGGAGGGCCATAGTTATTGTTAGCTTCCCATCAATTGAGAGAGGATCGTCGTTGGCTATCCTTTTGTTATGCTACTGGATAGGCTGAGGCTAATACTATCTCTAAAATTACGTTTTGCCCCCTCCCTCAGTCCCTCTCCTGCTGTTGTTTTTTTTTTCCTTCTCATCCTCAATGTTTGTAAATAGACCCCCGTAAGAGACATTTTTTTATTGTGCCCTCAGATGGTCTATTTTATAACTTACTATCTTTCTAGTTTTGTTTTGGCATATACACTGCCTAATAATTGACTTTCCTTTTTTTTCCAACTTAAACATACTATTGAGTGGACAGCATATCGAGATAACAATTTCAGATAGTGAAAATCAAACCCATAACTTTTATTAATTGAAAAATATAATTTTAGTCATGTCAGGTCGATTTGAACTGTAATGATCTCATTCTCACAACACAAGGAAATGCAAAGCGTAATAACTTACCGAAGGGAAAAAAAAATCCCGTGTCAAGATCTTATTTCTCTGTTACGGATAAACAGTAAGAATACTTGTTGTAAACTATAGGCTTATAGCTCTCAGCCACCGTATTCTTATGTGAAACATGTTGAAGGGGAAAATCACACACATTTGATGTGGCAGCTAATTTCTCAATTTTGACCTACCACGTCAGAATAAAACAGTAAAACAACCCAGATCAAGGATAAATGAAACTATGTGAATCACTTTCCCAGAAATAAGACAAGGCAACATAATTTTAATGAGTCACCAATAACCCAATCAGAAACTGCTGTATAGTTATGCCATCATACATTTCAATTTGATTCTCAGATTACAAGTATTACGCCGCCAAAATAGGCGTTGTATTTGGATGCTGAGAATGTTAAATATCAAATAAAGACTGTCTTTTGATCTGCAATAGCATATAATTTCATCACCGAAGGAAGGCTTCATTTGATCCGCAGGGTAGTCATCTTTCTTGATACATTAAGTAGGTCCCAATTCTTCAATTTTAGGCTCTCACCTTTGTCGTCCTTTTTGTTGTTTTTATTTCATCTCCAAAACCGTTTTCTACACACAAAAGCAAGCCTCACGGCAAATTCTGCAATAAAGCAAGCATCCTGAGAAATTCTTGTGACATCAAAGAACCCTGCTATTTGATGAGTTAATTAACTATTACTCATGAACTAAGGCTTTCTGTTTTGACTGGTAATTTGGTAATAGTGTCTTTTTCCATAGGCTCCCCACCACCTCCAAAGAAAAAAAAAATTCAAAATTGGCCTTTCTTACCCCATATACTGTTTTTATTCCACAATGCCCCCTAAACTATTAATTTCTTCCCTGCTTACCTCTTAACTAGTTTCAGTCTCACCTTAGTCCCTGAACTATCACTCTCCTCTCATAAATCCATTTAAACATCCACAAAATAATAAAAACGTGGTAACCAGGTACTGAACGAGATAGTTCAAGGCGTAACCAGGAACATATTTAATAGTTTAGGGGGCAAGGTAGGACGGAAAATAGTTCAGCGAGTAAGTAGGAGACGAATTCAATGTTTTTTTAAGGGTTACATAGGGACTAAAAATAGTTCGGGGTAAGAAGGGACAAAGTTAGTAGTTTAGGGAGCAGATAGGGTCTGGAGCCATTTTTAAAAATATTCAATACAACAACATAAGTTGCTTTAATTGCAACAGGAATGTCATGTACCTGTTAAAACGCTGATTTTTTCAACCATGGAAATTTTCCAATCAGAAAGTCAGAATATGTACCTGCAATTTGCACACAGAAAAAGATAATGTAACATGGGGTATGATTTTAACTAAAATTTGGTTTGCAGTGAAGCTCATTTTAACCAAGACTAGAAACAGAGCAGGGGTATGATTTTAACTAAAATTTCGATGCACTCTACAAAAGCAGGAACTAATTGCAATATTACAGATGAATGACAACATTTTCTGAGCGATGAAACTCTTGAGCATTAGAAGGCACATATTTACCTTAAGGAAGTATATGTGACCGAAATATGAGGGGATATGTACAACAGAATCCACTGCTCCAACACTGCATTAGGACCCAAAATGTAATTCAAAGGCCTCTCTAATTCACATCTACATGCCTTCACAGAAACAATTCTAAGAATAAAAGTATATTAATTATCAGTTCTTACCACAGATAACAATGGCCCTTGCTTGAATTTGTTGTGGAAAGCAAATGCCATTGGTTTCGGTTTCTCTCCAGGCCCTCTAATGAACCCCCTAGATTTAAGAAAAACATAAATAAGTTAATGGACAGCTCGTAATAATATTTTGATGTTGAAGTAAAAACAAAATAACCAATTCACAGAGTAACTAACACTAATGATAATGAGACAAGAGGGGTCCTTTTGACATCATATACTGCAATGAGACCGCAATAAATATCACCACCGCCTCTGTATGACAATGCCAGACGCTCTCCTGAAGAATCCCACGCTATTTTCTCAATTCCATGACTGAGGAACACAACAATAACAACATGAGATGCTTTCCTTAAAACTGTGCCTACATAATAACTGCAAAGCGTATGCCTACACAGATATATGCAAATCTTCATTCGTGCGTATATATGTAGTACTTGAATCTGTGGGTATTTGTCTGAGTATTAGATGGATTCTATATGCCATGTTTGCACTAGAGGGAGAGATCCTTATGCTGCAATATCCACCAAGACAATCACAACTGTGTACTCAAGACTATTATTGAATGGAACTGTTATCTTCATCCTGCACATAAGATATGCCTCCTCCAAAGATCTTTCCAGTATCCCCCACAACCACCGACCCCAACCCAAATCCCCTTTGTTTGAAAACCATTTTGTGCTGGTTTAGAAAAAAGGATGCATTCCTCATGAACAGACCTTTAGGACTTCCACAAGCAGTATTCTGATATTTCATTTCATAATATTTCTAAAAGTTTGTAGCATTATGGTTTTGTTCCGGAATGCCCAACTCATTAATGAAATTCATTGTTGATTTTAGAGGAATTGTAAACAAGAGGATGGTGTTGAAGTCTTGCCATACCACCAGCAATGCAATTTTATATTGTCAGATTGCATAGGATGTCTGGCACAAAACTTAGAATACTACTCCGAAGAAAGAAGCCAGAACAAATATAACTTAAAGAATTAGAAAATATCAAAAATTGTCATCATGGGGAAAAGAGGGCGGTAACCTGTTCTTCCACTCTCCTAGGGCTCCAAGAAGAATTTCATCATCCTCAATTGCCAAATACAGGTGCAAAAGGATAGGGGTTAATATTGACAACAAATTGAATCTCTAGGTATCAGTTCAGAGTATGACATTAATCACAAGGGTCGATCCAGGGTATAACCCATCCAATATATCTTCAGAAAACGCCTGGATCAAAATACACGAAAGCAGGAAGAAGGTGATAACTCATTTATCCATTTAGATAGTCCTTCTCACTGCCTCTGGTCTAGTGTTCATAATACAAAACCTAGTGGTGAACAGAGAAGTAATGGGTGACAGAATCAAGTTGAAGATCATTGCTGACATGCAAGGAAATGGTTGACATGGAAATTTGGGTACAGGAAATATCCAAAACAATAAAGTTAAATCCTCCTAGTCTCAAATATTCTCCACCTCGGAGATTAGTGATGGCTTTCACTGTCTACCAAACCCTAGCTGTTGTCATATAAAAATTACTGGTCCAGTAATCCTTTTGGTAAATTGGTATTTACATGATATCAAATCAGGGCAGAAGGTCTTGGATTCTGATTCCACTGTATATATTCATGAATCTCCTTGCATGAGCTGTCATGCAAAGGCAAAAAAATGTGAAATCTTCAACAGAAGGAGACATTAGGCGTTGGGTATAAAATAATTATTGGCATGAACTTAAGCTTCTGGGTTAAGACATAAGCTTAAGCTTCTAGGTTAAGTCATCAAAACCTTTCAGTCGTTCAGTTTTTACAAGCCACCTTACTGATTCTGTTTAATGAATTTCATCTGAGATTAAAGTAAACAAAAATCAAACGAAGCCCTTCAGTTCTTTGCTGAATGAACTAACAATAGTGATGCTCTAGTTGAGTCTAGACTGTTAAGTACCCAAAAAAAAGCGCTTTGCTTCAGCAAAAACATAAACCGAGTTGTTTTCACCAAACTCTTTGCCTCAAATTAAAAGCAGGTTAGTGTGTTATACTAAATCTTATTTGCATAACAGATAGCACAATGTTGGAAATGGTTACTTGTTCAGCTTCAGGAAAATACTGAATGCTTAATAGAAAAATAAATTATTTCAAGCTTAAAACATAAAATCTGAATAAGTTGTAGTACCTGCCAGTCGAAGAGGCAATTTCTGGCAGCTCCACTGGCAATAGATGTGCATCTAAGTTTTCCATCACACATGAAGGATAAGTAATCAGGCAACTGACAAGTAATAAAGTCTATGCATATTAGATTGATTAAAAAATGAGAATAGAACAGATCTTAAGATAGCAAGTCGCAAGATGGCATATATGAAGGGTTTATGCATCTCACTCACTGCCAAAAAATGGAGGCACCACCAAGTTACAGCTATTTTTGTGAAATTGTTGTACCGTAATTTTACCATTATCTTTGTAACACAATATCTTAGTATTTCCAGCATTTCACAATGTATTGTGACAGATTCTACCAGAATTTTGCACAAAAACCATAAAGGTAGATAATAGAACTTTTGAAGATTACACAAAGCGCAGTCATTAAGGTTGTAGAAATATATCAGTCACAGATATGCAAACACAGTATACATTTTACATTAACCAGTTAGACCAGAATAAGTATGTTATATCAGGATGCATGTTAGTTTAAGAAATAAGACCTATCTGAACCCAATTGTTGGTTTCTTGCAGCTAACTGAATTCAAAGAAGTAAAAAACAAAAAAGATACAAAACTATGCCCTGCTACTCGAAAAAGGTTTAACTATGCCCTGTTACTCAAAAACAAAAAAAGATACAAAACTATGCCCTGTTACTCAAAAAAGGTTTAACAATGTTCTTATATAAAGAAGGAGAGAAGCATAGTAAATGCAATCATGAACAGCAAAAACACAAGAAAGGTACAGATGAGTTCGCAATTGTGTAAACAATGTACTGTATGGATTAAAGTAGAAATATGTGTCTAAACCCGTAAGCAATCATGTATTCATGTGTGACCAATATAAGCATTAGTTAGAACTTGGAAGTAGATAGACTATGTTGATATCAGAGCTAAATCTTCTTATAGAAGAAATTGGAATTAGGACAAGATGAAGATTTCGAGAAACTAAGTATTAAATGAGGCAAGATGATATAGCAATTAATAAAGTACCCATCACATATCATACAATACATCACTTCCTAAGCTACCCCGACCTCATCTGGGCTCCTGTACCCGTGTCTGACCCTTTCCGTGCTCGTGTCCAACACTCCTTGGACACTCTTGAATTTATGCATACATAATCTATGCATACATTCATTCAGACGTGTACTCAATTACATTATACATGTTTTGGTTTAAAACACTGTCATACATTTCTTGGACGTATACCTTACCTTAACATACGTCTTGAAATTCATTACACACAGGTTGAGTTCGTTTAACCATACCCAGTTTAGAAGTATGATTTGAGAGGTTGTCTCTATAGCTAGTTAATAAACAAGCACTTTTCCAATTTGTAATTTGTTTAATAAAAGAAACATGAAAAAGTTACAGGAATTCTAGTTCTCATAACATGTGATAACATGTGAATGAGAACAATACTAATCTCGTGTTTGGTGAAAACAACTCGGGAAGTAAACAAATTACGCAAAGATAAAATTGGTATGTCTGTGAATACAAACGGGAGGGAGTGAGCAAACACTAAAAATGAGCTGAGAAACACGATAAATGTTTGAGTAGGGAGAGAGGGAGGGAGCAAAACCTAAAAATGCTCTGAGAAACAAAACAAACATTTGAGTGAATAGTTATCAAAGAGGTCCAGTGCAGAAAGTGAATAGATCTAAATCCAAGAAAGCATAATTTCTGGTTCACCATAATCCAAGCTTTCACTCATAAATAGCCAGTTGTAGAGCATAATTAACATTCCATAAACTCCAGCATAGAGAAGGTCATTGAAGTATAGAAGTAGGGATTAACCTAATGAAGGGAACCTTGACGAGAAGTGGATTGAACCTAATGTTACTGAATCTGAAAATGCAAGCAGAATCATACGCCCTTCTGGATCCCATGTAGCCCCCTGATAAGCAGAAACAATAATGTACTTATATTAGTATCAATGAGTTTGATAATACTCAAAAAAGAAAGTTTTCAGACGTCAAGTAAATCAGATCTCGACTTATGACTGAGATCGATATACTCACAAAAGAAAGGTTTCAGATAACAAGTGATTTAGATCCCAGGTGCTTATCAATAAGACTGAGAAAGAAAGTCTTCAGGTATTAAGTGAAGTAAATGGTTACTTCAAGTGAATATAATAAAGAACAACTCCATAATAGAATATATTTATCTACTCTAGCATCCAAAGCTATGATTTTTCTCAAGCCACCATATGCACTTCTGTCAATAACTTCCATGAGTAAAAACAAAGCACAAAAAAAATGTATCGCTGAATTCTATAATAAACTGTATGTGTTTCCACACATAAACTCTATATTAAACTGTATGTGCTTCAACATATGAGTATATAACTTACAGTGACACATCCACCAGCGGAAGACCAAGGTTCTGATGTCCATGTGTTTGTCTCCCAAAGATAAAATGTCCCATCACTGAAATAATGGAAATTTTATATTATAATCTTCTCTTCAGCAAAGGTAGCAGAAGCATTAGCAATGGAACTTACAATTTTGCAGTCAAGAAATAGTCTCCAGACGGTGACCATTTTACCATTGATATTGCCCCTAATCCACGTCGAATTGGAGTTCCTTGCCCTGTTGATCAACATGAGAATGTTAAATGCATAAGATTTAAACTTATGTTACACCAAGGATAAAAATTCCACTAAAACAACATTTTACAGATTTGTATTAACTGCTACATTTCCAGCAGATTATCATCCAGTATAACTTTTGTAGGATAAGCCTTCAAACATCTTCAGGAAAAAACATCGAGAAGATTAGAACACAAACACACACACCCTGAAGCTGTCTGATAAACACATGCAATCAAAACAGAAAAATTCCTCCAAAGACTTGCAGCCCCTTAATGGTTTGATCAGTCCACTTAAAATTTTGGTTTTTCAGTAATTTAAATTTGGACCACAACCTTAATTAATTCTTGAATTGAAAACCTTAGCTGTACAACCAATAAGAAAATTCACATTTTATTATAACACAATTGATATGACTGATATCATCCACCCCTTCTTATATCAGGATAAGCTTTTGTTATTGTTACTAGTAAGGTTGTTGCCAGAATACAAAAATATAACCCTCAACTCTCACCACAACATTGTATTTTTATATTCTAACAGTTGTAAAGAGATGACCAACAGGCTAGATGTGCATGAGCACGAGTTGTTCTCTTATGTGCAACATGCCACACGGTTGCCCGCAAGAAGCATTAACCATCTTTTAAATATGAATTTTCATTGCAGCTTAGCCCAAAAGGACTCAATCCATTAACATACACATGTTAAAAAGGTCAAGCTCAATGTAGAAACACTAGTTCAACCTTTGACACACCCTTATCCTTTGGTTTTTCTGTGTTTCCTTCAAGGGAAAAAAATGCTCCAACTGGAAGCCTGACAGCTTTTCAAGGAAGGTGCTTATATTCTCAGTGCTTCTATAAATAACGTAACCAGTTACCTCACTGGACTGCATGAATCCATAAATACTTCCATTCTAACAATCGCTGCTGCTCAATAAGGTTTATATATTACAGTGTAGTAAACTGTCATGGCTCAAATATCAAACCCCAGATAGGGATGTTAAAAAAACTGAAGGCACAAGGACCCAAGCCCCACGAGGGAAGAGAAGAGACAATGACATTACATGTATTGCCTTCAAGTTAGTGATAGAGGAAGAGATGAAACGGTAAAGTCAAACCTTAGTGTTTTTTTTTGGGTGCTTAAACCATAAACTTATTAACTTAGCCTTTTTATTTAGTCAAAAATTTCCCCCACTTTAGGTGCCACCCTCGCTCCCTTCGGAGTGCTTCAATTGTCTTTTTTCTACAAAGTTTTCTCAGGAAAGATTGGTTAATCAATTGGGCAAAACTCAGCTTTGGTTGTTTCCACGGGGTACAGCTGATCATAATTTGCTATTATGTGAATTTCATCCAAAAATAAATTGTCAAAGTAGTTATGATAAGAACTGCATAGATTGTGAGAATCAATCTATTTTACAGATTTATTGTTAAGATAATAAGTTTGTTGTTAGGATAGTTGCTCAAAGCACACTTCTAAGTTCTAACTTGTCTTCACATAAGTGAAAAACTCTACTCTGCAGGTTCATTTTCACATCTTTTGTAGCAGTAATCAATTCAAAGAACCTTTTAAAAGCTAGAACCAGCGCAGTAAATGTTTCAACGATATCATTTTCATTTAATTGTAACTCAACTGACTACTTCAGCCCATCAAAAAGAGCTTTCATTTTATCATTTAGAACGAGCTTATACTCACTTAACATTCGTAGGCATAGAAAGTACGAGCTTATACTCTCTTAACATTCGTAGGCACAGAAAGTGTTGTTTGATGAGATTTTTTTTTTTTTTTTGAGATCATGTAAATCTCCAGAATAAAAAATTTTCTTTGTAAGCACCTTCACATTATCTTGAGGCATATCTTTCGCCTTATCAACTTTTATGCTTGACATATGATCACCAACATTAACTTTCTTTAGGTTTATCGTTTACCTCTTCTTGAGACTTATCTCTCACCTTCTTAATTTTCATGCATGCCATCGGATCATCAACAAATTTTTCTTGGTCCTTCAATTCTTTTATTTCATGAAATACATTATAAACTTAGGCAAGAGTCTCAAACTTTTCAGCTAACTTATCCAGTATTTGTTTGTTATTCACATCTAACTCTGTAGAAGGCATATAATCTAAATAAGGACATGTGTGCTGACACAACTTTTTCCTCTAATGATGGAGTCCACAGGATGTGCGTTTAGGGTGAGGAGGCTTCAGATCAGAAGCCTGAGTATTGTTTTTTAACCTCCGATTCAAGTCCATATTTTTTGCAGCAGCCTGACGTTCTTTGGTAGATCTAAATTTGTATCTAGGCAAGGATTCATCAAGCTCCTCAAGCGCTTTGGCATGATTCATCAGCGTTTTTCCCTAATACTCCAGGATTTGTCGTTGCTCCTCTAAGGTTTCTCCTTGCTCGTTCACTGTCTGTTGAAGGTTGAGCACCATCTGAAGCAGGTCGATTTCCTCCATGTTTGGAACATGTTTAGGTCAATTTTTCCATGTTTTAACCATAGAGAGAAAAAATCGCACTATGATTATATCCAGGTTAGTACAAAAAATGAAAGAGTGAGAGATAAACTTCAAGAAAAGGTAAACGATAAACCTAAAGAAAGTTCCGTTGCTGATCTTATGTCAAGCATAAAAGTTGATAAGGTGAAGATGTTTGCAAAGAAAAATTCTTATTCTGAGGATTCACATGATCTCAAAAAAGAACTAGAAAACCCTCATCAAACAACACTTCTTGTGCCTACAAATGTTAAGAGAGGATAAGCTCATTCTAGATGATAAAGTGAAAGCTCTTTTCAAAGTGTTAGTAGTCAACTGAGTTACAATTAAGTAAAAATAGTATCATTAAAATATTTATTGTATTGGTTCCAGCTTTTAAAAGGTTCTTTGAATTGATTACTGCTTTAAAAGATCTAAAAATGAACATGCTGGATAGAGTTTTTTACTTATGTCATGGTGAAGACAAGTTGAAAGTGTGCTTTGAGCAACTACTACACACCTTGCATAATGAAAATCTCGTCTCGAAAACTTCCATTGAGAAGTTTGCAAAATGGAATCTTGATGATGCCTTGATTATAAATTTGATGACAAATTCTATGAATAAATTTGTCTATCAATCTATTGTCTTTCTTGATGCTGCGAAGGCTATTTGGGACACTCCCCATCAGATGTACTTATCTGCTAACAACATGCATAAGTTGTATGATATATTAAGGGAGATTGTTAAGACCGAGCAAGGCGATGACATACATGTTTCTCTCTCCAAATTCACTCAGTATTTGGAAGAGTGGAAGATTAGTCGTACTCCCCAGATCCTGCTATCCAACAAAAACAGTGAGAAGCCCTATTATTTGTTCTTGCTCTTGGGAACGTCAGTCCATATCTTGATGGTGTTCACTCTTATATTTTGGCGACACATGACAGTTGTTCCCTGCGTGATCTTCATACTCGGCTTCCTTGTGTCACTCAACCGGCTCCGATTGTCTTTGATTCTCAAACTCCATCTGCTTTTGCATCTGGTCGAGACACAGTTTCTCTAAAAATTACCCACAACAGCTCCCCTCCACTCATGGGCGTCCTCTTTACCCGTCTCAAGGTCGTGGTGATCATGGTCAAGGCCATAGTGATGGACGACATAACACCAAGTATTGCACCTATTGTCAAGGTACAAATCATGAGTTTGAGACATGCTGGAAACGTCTCAGAAGGCTGCCTGTTGTTCATTTGTCTTCTTCTGTGGATCACTCCTCTACATCTACTATGGCACCATCAAAGATGACTTCCTCTCAAGTTATGCTTTCTGCTAAAGAGCGTCAAGCCTTGCGCCAGCTACTAACAAAACCCTCTGGTAACTCAATTCAATCAAGTAATGCTTATCATGTTTCATCTCACCAATGGATTATTCATTCAGGTGCTTCTAAACATGTCTCCTTTATCTCTTTCATCATTTTCTCCACTTCATAACTTTCAGATGCGTGTTGCCAATGGTTCAGTTGTTCTGTTGAAGGAGTAGGAAATATTACTCTTACACCTAATCTATCTCTCAAATTTGTATTATGGATTCCTACTTTTCATAACAGCCCATTATCTGTTCATAAAATTTGTAATGATTTAAACTGTTCAATGACATTCTTCCCTCCTCACTGTGTTTTTTAGGATATTACGAGGAAGATGATTGGAGCCGATCGTGAACAACAAGGTATATTTCTTTTGGATAGTCTAGACTCGATTTTTGCCTTCCGTTCTTCTACAGATCCTGTACTATAGCATCGACGTATGGGACATCCTTCCTCCACTGCTCTTCAACACTTGGTACCTGATTGTGAGTCTAGTTTAATCTCTTGTATGAGTCTTGTGAGTTGGGAAAACATCGTAGAATTTCCTACTCATAACGCATCAATAAACGTAGTGAAAATTTGTTCGATTTAATTCACACTGATGTTTGGAGGCCAGTGAGCTTTCCTACTTTTAATAAATATCGCCATTTTGTTACGTTTACTGATGATTTTCTCAAATGACATGGCCTTTTCTATTAAAAGATCGTTCTAAACTGTTTAAAGTATTTACTGTATTTTTTATGAAAATAAAAACTCAATTTGGTATTACTATTAAACAGTTTCGTTTTGACAATACTAAAGAATATATAAGCAATGAGTTTCAACTTTTTTCTCCACACATGGGATTATCCATCAAACTTCATGTCCCTACACTCCACAACAAAATGGAGTGGCATAGCATAAAAACCAACACTTACTTAATACTGCTAGATCAGTAATGTTTGAAATGAAGGTTTCAAAATTTTATTGGAGTTTTGTTGTACTCATCGATTGTTTTTTAATCAATCATATGTCGAGCCATGTTATAAACAATGTCTCACCTTTTAGTCTTGTTTTTCCGCGCCAAACCTTCCCTATTCCTTCACGTGTTTTTTTTTTGTACATGTTTTGTTCAGGTACTAGGACCCTGCAATGATAAATAAGATCCTAGAGCCATTAAGTGTGTGTTTCTCAGTTATTCCAGATTCTCAAAAGGATATTTTTGCTGTTCTCCCGATTCTAAGAAAATGTTTTCTTCAGCTGATGTGTCCTTTTTTGGAAATAAATCTTTCTTTGGTTTAAAACTTCTTTGTGGTCAGACTACTTTTGATTTACCAAGGGCCATTGTAGAGAGTTTAGATTTTCCATCAAAGAAACCACTACTGATTTATGTACGAAAACAAAAAGGCAACATCAATCAGACTATCAAAGATAGTGTTCATGTTCTTCCTTCAGACACATCACCTTCTTTGCTTGGTAATATTCCTGACACGGCTGATATTTCTATTGTTCTTCGTAAAGAAAAACGCACTTGCACTCACCATCCTATTGCAAAGCTTGTTTCATCTTATAAACTAAACAGCTCCTTTCATGCCTTTACCTCCTCCTTGGATTCCATTTTCATCCCTCATAATGTTCAAGAGGCCCTTAAGCATCCTGCTGGCAAGCAGCAATGGAAGATGAGATGCAAGCTCTTTGGAAGAATCATACCTGGCAGTCAGTCTTCCTCCCGATGGTAAAACAATTAGGTGTCATTAGGTATTCACAGTGAAGTACAATCCAAATGGTACAGTTGAGTGACTCAAAGCTCGCCTTGTAGCCAAGGGCTATACTCAGCAGTATGGAGTTGATTATACTAAGAAATTTTCTCCTGTTGCCAAGCTCACCTCTATTCGACTACTTATCTCTATTGCATCCAACCACTCGTGGCCACTTCATCAATTGGACGTCAAGAATGCATTTCTTAACGGAGACTTGACCGAGGTTGTATGCCTGCAACAACCACCTGGTTTTGAGCGGAAAGGGGAGAATTTGGTGTGTTAGAAAAGTTTGGAAAAGTAGTTTGCTCTTATGACTTTTCTAGAAGTAAGGCAGATCATTCCCTTTTCACAAAAAAGGGGAATATAGGCATTGTGGTCCTATTGGTGTATATAGATGACATTATCGTCACTGGTAATGGCTCATAGGGTATTGCAGAGATTAAGCAACAACTAGCGCAAGCTTTCCATACAAAGGATCTTGGTCCACTTCGTTACTTCCTTGGTATTGAGGTCGCCCGTAATAAGGATGATACATTGATACCTTCCTTTCACAAAGAAAATATATACTCGACATTCTTACCGAGACAAGAATGTTAGGATGTCAACCTAGTGATACACCTATGGGCCCCAACATTAAGTTGTCTGCTTTTACTAGTGATCCCCCATTCACTAATCCACTAATCCAGGAGAATATCATAAATGAAGCTCATATACCTTTCGATGACCAAACTAGATATTGCGTATGCAATCAACATGGTCAGTCAATTCATGCAAGCACATACCATCACATTGATGAATGGGCGAAGAAGGTGGTTTCTTTCTCATGTTCAATCTGCTGAGCAACTTGCTGATATTCTCACAAGGGCATTACCTCTGAAGCTTTTTCACACATTCATGGGCACGCTTGGCTTCGACAATATCGCTTCAGCTTGAAGGGGAGTGTCAAAGTAGTTATGATAAGAACTGCAGAGATTGTGAGAATCAATCTGTTTTACAGATTTATTGTTAAGATAAAAGATTTGTTGTTAGGATAGTGTAAGATCATGTTTGTTGAGAACAAAAGTCCAGATTTATTGAATCTAATCTCGCTTATAGTTATAAATAGCCCCTTAGGCTTCTGTGAATCAATCAATAAAAACAAGAACCTCTTCCTCTCTGATTTCTACACACATCAACTCTCTATCTTGAGCTAAACCCTATTATTTTGGATCAAAACAACAAATGCCAATAATATGGCCAAGACTTACTAGAATCAGCAACATTCTTAGACCTTGTTCTACAACGGAAGCATAGCACTGGCTGATAGGCAAGAAAAAGTTAAAATACAGAATAAATAAACAGCTCCTTATAAAAAAACCTTCAGATTGTATTCAAATAAATAGTAATGAATCCTTCAACAATTAAGCAAATATATACCTCCTTGATAAGTATTAGTAACATAAATTCCAAAATAACTGCAAACTTAAAAAAGATAGTACCTTGAGCAACATCCCATATAGTGAATGATGAGCTCCGATAGGAAGCCGACGCCAAGTACGTGCGGAAAAAAAAATGTCAAGGATACAAACTCTTAAAACCACTGACATACATCTAAGACAACTTTGATTATTTAGCAAATTTTTTTCTGATTAAACTTTAAGAAAAAGAAGGTTCAAGGTAGTATGCAAATTTTCATGAGAAGGGTATAGAAAAATTAAGGATATCTGCCATCAGGATTCCAACAAAGAGAGCTGATTTGTTCACCATTACGGCTTCGAAGAAAGTCTACTAGTGTCCATCTAACTCCGGAGCCCCTAGAAACAGTGCCAAGGGATGAGCTGACCCCAGATCTCACAGACGCAGAATTACCCGGGTAAGATGCAGACCAAATGCAAATACCACCCCTGTGAAAGAAATTGTTCAAAATGTGGAAGTACTAATTAACTCAATGTAAAATAATAACATCAAAATAGTTTGAACTGATACAATGAGATCCAAAGTAAGAAGGAAACACCAGATATACACTTACTTGGCCGCAACAGAAAGCATCTTTCCACTGTTTGGCCTCCACTCGAGTGTTGTAATATCTTTTTGGTAGTCACTAGTTAAAACACATGGATCTTTGCCCTCTGCTAAGAAGAAAGTGTTGAATTTAGTATCAGGCCAGACTTCTTTCAATGTTAATGCAACTGTAGAAGGTCCTTTTCAAACCATATACAAATAGAATGTTTAATCTACTTATTCAACCAAAGAAAAGATAGACATCGTCACTAACCTGAGTCCTCATAATCACGTATAGTGATCTGGTTTTGTCCAGAGATAAATGCTAGAATATGCTTATGTGGGTGCCAGCTCACTCCTTGACAATCAACTTCTGTTGTCAAATTCAACTATAAAAACATCTGGTGAGATAAAACAAAAACCTGTTTTCCGGAGCCATAATGAGCTCTTTCAATCAATCTGTCTTTTGAATAACTAGACTCCAAGTACTTTAATTATGTATTGGTGTATATAAATATAAGCAGGAAATTACTGTTGGGAAACAAAATAATGAGCATACAAGGAAAATGTCAAATAAAATTGAAGCAACATGTGCATATTTTCCATCACCATCGTTATCAAAGCCCTCCCTTATCCATGAGGAATCAGCGCAGAAGCATAAATGGATACCTGACATATTATACATGTTCTATATTCTGCCGATTTAAAAGAACTTGGATAGGGGATATTTTGCAGGAAGAAATTAGATATCTAACAGATATTGATGAACAGACAAAGTGGTGGAACTAGTGAGATAGCCGCTATGCATATTTATACACATTATATATCGACTAGCATTACAGCACGTGCAATGCACGTGCGATAATAAAAATTTCTTTAGGAAAAAATTAAGAGCACTGAAATTCTAATTAAAATGGGATGCATCCAAAAATAGTAAATATGATAGATCAGCAGTAGACGTGGAAATTGAAGCAATCATTTTTTCTAACGAAGTGTTAAACAAAAAAGGTGCAAACATTTAAGGTATTGAAGTTAAAAGAAGTGTAAACATGGGCCGTATGCCGCGTATCAGAGTGTCAAAAAAACTTGAGGCTTCAAAGTTAAAAAAGTGCAACTTTAGAGTGTCAATTTGCAAAATAATGCCTCAAAGAAAAATCAACTGAGGATTATTTTGATCATTGAGGGACCAAATTGCAAGCCTCCTTATGATTAGAAGGACTTATGAGTAAATTAAAGATTTGAGGAAGTAATAAACAATTATTTAAGATTTGAAGGAGTAATAACTAATAAACTTTTCTTTTAAGAAAGTTAGTGTTGTTTTTTTCAGAAATAAGAAGGTTAGTTCTCCATTACCAAGTATGACACTTGGGTTGTTATTAACACATCAATTTTACAAAGTGTAGTCCCATCTCAACATGTACGGATTATAGAGGGAAAGAAACAGGAAGAAATAAAAGGGAGAGTAACATTTCAAACCGTTGAGTTGATCATGGAGGTAACTTCTGCCAATTGACAATTTTGCTCTCAAGAAAAGAACAGTGAAGAGAGGAATGGACACTTTTTGAAAGTAGATGCCCCCCTAGGTTTTAATATAGTAGTGTAGATTTTGTATAGATTTTGTATAGGTTTTTAATATAATAGTATAGGTTTTATTATAATAGTATCGATTTTGTATTGCATTACATAGTACTTCCATATTTAACACACAATATGTCATATCAATTTTGTATTGCATTACATAGTACTTCCATATTTAACACACAATATGTCAGAAATGTCAGAGTTACTATATTTGTACTTTATAGTCATTAGTCACCAATCACTATAGATAATAAACGACTTGACATAACAATTGCTATCTACCAAAAAGAATTTCAGGTGCCGGTAGCGGATTCAAAAATACTCAGAAGTCAGAAACATATATTGTCTTAATCAAATATACTAGGAAACTGGATTCAGAATTCATAGATAAGTGCTATCCATATTCGATTAAAGTAATAGATGGTTCAAATACACATTGTTCTAAATATCTCCGACATGGCCCGATATATCCCCCGATATATCCTTTTATAGAGATTGCCGCAACCGATATGCTCTCTAAATATCCCCCATATATTCGATATATTAGCCGATATGTTGATCGATATATCTTTTTTATCGCTTGTTGTAAAACAATATACCGTGTTTAGTAATTTTTGGGCGACATATCATGACTTTCCCATTTTAAAAAATGACATTTTTGGCCTTAAAAATTAGACAAAATGTTGTAACGTTGATTTGTACTTGTTTTTTATTTTACAAGGTTGATTAGTGATCCCAAACATATACTATTTATATTTTATATGCTTAAGTTTCATTAAGTATGTTGAGATTACATTTTAGTGCATTATATACTATACATGCAAATATCCGTTATTGCATTTCAATATTTACTCCATATATCCCCGATACTCACAATCCGATATGAATTTTGGCCATTTGATATTTCTTGGATATCCGATATTTAAAGCGTTGCAAATACAATTGTTATCCATGGGATCAGTATGGACATTGTAGCCTTTTATCGTCTATATTATAAAAATACTTCAGCAGAGATAGTGTCATGAATCTGTTCTTTAGATATTTGGGTACTTGTCTCATGCCCGCTTAATATTAATATCATGTACTAAAATCTATAATGTCTATACACGTATCAAATACATAAAACGTGTATCCAGGAAGCTAAAAATCTAATGCAGGATAATATGTTCATAATTTCATTTGATAAGTTAACACTTCCAATTGCCTTGTGAATGCAATTATACAATTTGTTGACTTCCTTAAACAAATATTTATGATTGCTCCATATTGATTTATGTAAAATTGACAAGTTTTATGTTCCCCAAATTATCACATTTTTCTCACCATTATTCGGGTGTTTTTTCTTGGGGTGGCGGTATTTTTTGGGAGGGGGGGTTATTGTCTATGTTTAGAAGCTTTTAAACTTTAACCTATTTTAAATTTTGGTGGATCTCGGTGGTTTTTGGGTTTTATGATAAACATTTATAAAAATTATATGGGTAGATTAGTCATTTGTTTGGTCAAACCTAGCATACTTGGGGAGCTTATGAGCTTATTTTAATAAGTTAGGGTTAAAGCTAGCTTATTAACAAACCAGTAGACATAGAACAACTAGCTTAAAAGCTACTTTGACACCACCACCACCCCACCCCACCCCACCCCAAAAAAAAACACCCTTCTATAGCCGTATAACCATAGACATATATTTTTCTAATTGTCATTAGTGAAATGTTAACATCTGAATTTTTAGAAATTCATGCATTCATGCATCCACTTCATTCCTTATTCCGGTATTGAATTATTGGCATAGAACATCCAAATAGTGTATATAAAAAAATCATCACTGTGATCCAAGGCTATATCACTAAAAGCTTGAATCTTTTTATTGTATCTCTTGGTTGAGGATTGGTACTCTCGGAAATATAGCGGGTGTCTGGGGCTTTTTATTTTAATCAAAGGAGCATTTAACCAAGTTTTTCTATATCTACTTGTTTGGTAACATCCTAAATAAGTTAACTTTTAAATCACATTTAAAAAAGTTAAGATTCCCAAAATGAAAAACTAGATCTATAAGCTAGCAAGTGACTGTTCTACCCTGTACAAATTTTTATAATTTTTTTTGATATAAAAGCCAAAAACCACCGAAAGGCAACATAGCTTAAAGGTTTCTAAAATTAAGCCCATCCCAACACCCCCCCCCCCCCCGCCCCCCCCCCCCTCCAAAAAAAACACATACACCCTCTAAAGCATTTTTTTATGAGATCTTCACCTTTGTGACCATACCCTAAATATGTGAAGTTTTCAGCAATGTTTACGAAAGTTCAGAACTTCTTGCTGGATGTACTAATCCCAAGATTCAACTTCATCTCCAAGTACATGATTGCTTGATTTAGGTCAATCTTTCAGGCCTTCCATATACTATACCTTTTCAACATTGATTTTCAACATTGATGCGTAGTCAAAATCAATGCTCAATTTCGTCACCCACTGATCAGCAAATTAATAAAATTGGTTACGGTCTCCTCTAGCATAAATCATACCGCAAATTAGACAAGACTACTGTTTATCTAATTAACATTGAATATAACCGAAATGAATAATTAACAGTACACCCAAAGGAATTCAATCCTACAAGCAATTGTTAAAATAAAGTGATAGCATCAATAAACAACAACTGAAAAACAGTGCAGCTAATCCATAAGCAGTGGGAAAAGACCAGCTTACTTTCCCGGGAAAGAACATGCACTTAAACGAATCAATCAACTTCTCTTTCACCGCAGCGAATCCATTTCTCGAAACAGCCTCATTATTCTGCTCGTGATCAGACACAGCTCCCGGCTCCAAATCAGGCAGCAGCTGTTCTGATCGGAACGGAATAGGGCTGAATACAAATCCCTATTTTTAAAATAAAACGACGCCATCTCACGTTTCAATCAACAACAAATTAAAAAAAAACCCAAATGAAATTGATTGTGAGAGAAAAGATCGTACGAGAACTTTGGCATACGATTCCTTTGCTCGATCATCTGAGAGGCTATCCGCAGTAACTAAACAACATCAAAGAGGGCAAAGTAAGCAAATTTGATTAATTGCTGAAGAATAATAGTAAAAAAACAAGACGAAGATGAAAAATAAGAGAGATTTTTGTACTGAAATCGCGATTGATCTCGCAGATAGTAACCGATCCAGGTTGAGGAAAGCTCGCCATTTTTTTTATTTTTTCCTTCGTTTGGGATTTTTGGGGTTTTTCCGGAGGACTGAAGTATTGTTGGGGTTTGAAAAGGGTGTCAACTGCCGCGCTTGAAACTAGGGTTCCGGGAGGTTGTTTAAATTGATAATGGGCTGTTGGGCCGTCATAGGCCACCTTGGTCAGATTAAATATTTAATCAAACATTTTCTTCTCCTCGCAGACTTATTATTTTCACTTTGATGACACCAGTGTTGACCCATGTTCATTGTTTGCAAGATAGAATCTTTTACTATGGCACTAGATTTTTATGCACGGTGCAATGCACGTTGTTAAATACTATGATTATGTATTTTTGGTTTATTTTCTTACTAAAATTTATTCCTCCGTTACTCTTTGATAATTTTTGCCCACTTTGATTAAGTATTTTTGGTTTATTTTCTTACTAAAATTTGTTCCTCGATTATACTTTGATTATTTATTTATTTGATGTTTGTTTGAATATGCTACAACCAGTTTAAATTTTTATGTTAATAGTTGAATTGTTAAGAGATAAATATAATCTAAAACCAATTTAATTTTTCATTTCATTTGGATCGGCATGAAACCGAGCTTGACCTGAGGAAGTACAGTGTTATAAAATTGAAAAACTTGAAAAAATCATACTCCCTTTAAAAGTACGAGTTCGGTAAAATCTTTCTATGGTCAATATTATCCTTGACTATTTGAATATTTTATTTAAATTTTAATTTATTATGATCATAATTATATCATATCCTAATCTTATGTGAACTACTTACAGGTTAATAATTTAAAAATTAATAAGCTATAATATATGAAGATTGCAAAAACCCTCCACAATGTTTCAAAAATTACACAAAACACCCTTAAAAGTATAAAATTATACAAAACATTCAGACGTTTCAAAACTTAAAACAATAAACATGAAACCCTCAAAATTTTAAAAACTATAAAACACCCTCAAAAGTTCAAATAATAACAAAGCACTATGAAATTCTAAAATTTCAAAACTTGCGAACAACAAAGACGAATTCAATGAATTAATATCAGACACTAAAAATCTAATATTTGTAAAAAATAACCTCAAAGTTATAAAGAAAACTCATTCGAAAATTAAAAAACACAGAAAACCCTAAAATTTAATATCTTATAACCAATACATATCAAATCTCAAAATTATAAGAGTTCGGGAAAATCTTTCCATGGTCAATATTACCCTAGACTATTTGAATATTTTATTTAAATGTAATTTATTATAATCATAATTATATCCATTCCTAATCCTATGTGAACTACTTATAGGTCAATAATTTAAAAATTAATAAGCTATAATATATGAAGATTGTAAAAAAACCCAAAAAGTTTCAAAAATTACACAAAACACCCTTAAAAATATAAAATTACACAAAACATCTAGACATTTCAAAACTTAAAACAACAAACATGAAACCCTCAATATTTTAAAAACTATAAAACACCCTCAAAAGTTTAAATAATAAAAAAACACTATGAAGTTTTAAAATTTCAAAACTTACGAACAACAAAGACGAATTCAAGAAATTACTATCAGACACTAAAAATCTAAAATTTATAAAAAATAACCTCAAAGTTATAAAAATTCTGAAAAACTCTTCGAAAATTAACAAATGCACAAAACCCTAAAATTTAATAGTCCCGCACCCAATACCAATCTCAATCTTATGGCAGGAAAGCAGACCACGACTGAGGTCAAAGACCCGAGGGAACAGCTCTTTGTTTTGAAATTGCAGATCAAGAACAGTTTAATTGATGCCATAGTGGATCCAGGGAGTCAGAAGAATTTGATATCTGAGGCCTTGGTTCAGAAGTTAGGATTGAAGACGGTTAAACATCTGAAACCCTATCCTTTAGGGTGGATTCAGAAGGAGGCGAGATTGAGTGTGGTCAACCAATGCACCTTTAGATTTGCACTCCACGAGTTGTATATTAACGAGATCATATGCGACATCGTTCTATTAGATGTTTACCAAGTAATACTGGGCAATCCTTATGGGATAGATTTGCGGTCTACGATAGGCGAGCCCAGAAGTATAAGTTCACCAAAGATGGCGAACAATTCATCTTTCGTTCGGCATCTCTTCCACAGGAGACAAGTTTGATGACAGTGACTCGGGCGAAGAGGCTAGTGAATGCGAACAAGAGGTTTATACTGTTAGTCATTATGCCTTATGAGGAGTAGCTGAGTAGGGTGTGCTTGACTACCTTGAGCAAGCTTCAGGAGGGAGATCTTGACAGGTTGAAGGTCAAGTACGTGGACTTATTTTTGGAGATCACGGGACTACCACCATGACGGGGTGTGGAGCATGAGATTATGTTGACCGGCGAGAGTTCTTTGCCGAATATAGGTCTATACCGCACATCTGTAGAGGAGTCTGAGGAGATCAAGAGGCAGGTTCAGGAGCTTTTAGAGACAGGAGTGATTGTGCCGAATTGTTCCCCTTGCGGGTCACCAGTGTTGTTGGTGCCCAAAAATGATGGAGGCTGACACATGTGCGTGGATTACCGGGCGCTCAACAAGATAACCATTAAGAATCGATACCCATTACCTCGGATTGATGATCTTATGGACCAGTTGGAAGGATTGAGCTTTTTCACGAAGCTGGATTTGAAGTCTGGTTACCATCAGGTGAGGATTCGGGAGGATGACACTTGGAAGACTGCGTTCAAGACCAAGCAGGGCTTGTTTGAGTGGTTGGTGATGCCGTTTGGATTGTGCAACACTCCGGCTACCTTTATGAGACTTATGAACGATTTGTTACGACCCTTTATAGAGGATTTTGTGATAGTTTATCTCGATGATATCTTGGTGTATAGCAGGATCTGGGAGGAACATCTTGTTCATATCGAGAAGGTGTTTGAAGTGCTGCAGAATGGACAACTAAAGCTTAATAGGAAGAAGTGCAAATTCGGGAAGGACGAGTTGGTGTATCTCGGGTTCATCATGGGGAAAGGCCAGCGGAGGATAGATCTAGGCAATGTAGCGATGATAACGAAGTGGCCGACACCTAGAAAGTGACGGAGGTGAGAAGCTTCATGGGGGATTGCCAGTATTTACGCAAGTTCATTCGACATTTTTCGGCTTATGCAGCACCATTGCATGGCCTTACTGTTGGCCTTCTTATTTTGATAATGTTTAACAAATAATTTACAACTAATGTTGTTTATCTAGTGTTTGTGTTTATCTATTTATTGTAGACAAATAACAATTTGGAGGAAGAATGGAATTGCGCATTCACGATCATATCCAATGGAGGTTGGCGGAATTATGGAGTGAAGCCTATGCAATTCAAAGTTAAAGATTCAAGTTCAAGATTCATCCGCAAGTGTACCAAGATAGAGCTTCGTTGAAGATCACAAGCTTGGGTAATTTAGTTTTAGGTTTTTATATTATGTGTGTTAGTACTTTAAGCTCAATCCTACACACACATACATGTTTTGGATTTGTATATATATAGTTATATATATACATATATGTTTTGGTTTGATAGTTTTCAAGCTTTAATATGAAACAATTAAATATAATTAGAAAATATATTTTTGTTTCATACTTACATGCATATATATGATTTTATCAATGTTAATTTTATTTAGTTCAATGAAATCATATTTACTTTTAAAATGTTTGCAAAATATGTAATTTTATGAAAATATTGATTTTTTGGTTTATGGACTTAATAATAATCATATACATCTTTTATTAAGTCTATATAATCATTTTGTAATGTTTCAAAACATGATTAAGCTAAAATATCAAAATTCATATGTTTACATTTTCATGTTTTGAACTATTTTGCCAAATGATGATATTTATTATTTGGGATGTCCTTATTGAAAACCAGTTTTTGTAGCATGTTTATTATCATGTCTACAATCATTTCCCAAAGTTTCATAATTTTTAGAATTTATTTGATATTTTTAAACAAGGTTTTAAAATTAGAAAATAACTTTCAAAACCTGTATTTTCATGTATCAGTTCATGGTCGACCGTCACGGTTGACTGCGCCAATGTTTATCCCTCAGAAGCCAGCAGAAACTTTCACGGTCGACCGTGACGGTTGACTGTCAGTCTGTAAGTTTTCACGGTCGACCGTCACGGTCGACCGTAGCCTTTTCTGTTGGTTTCTCAGCTTCAAAATTCCCTCGCGGTTGACCACGAAAATCTCACGGTCAACCGCCGATTGTCCAACGGCTATATTGGGTACAGAATCAAATTTTAATTCTGTGGGATTCTCTACTGATTTGTTTGGGGTTTTGCTGTTGTTTTCTCTTCCTATATAAACCCCTCAAACCCTCTTCTACCAGCAATAATAAGAGAGTGTTTTTAAACAAATTTAAAAAGTTTTAAACAAGGGTTTAAGTTTGTTTAAGAGGCTTTTAAGTATTTGGAAGTTTGAGTTTGTAAAATCAATTTCACAAGAGCTTGAGGATATCATCTATTGGTGTTTGGGCATCCAACTATTCTCTCTCTACCTCTTGATCTATTGAGATGTTTTCTAAACTCTATTTCTAGCTTTACATCTATTTATTTGATTATCATTTTATTAAATTTAGTTTTATATTGAGTTTAGTTCATTTAATTTCACTCATTGTTTACACACACCAACTTGAGCTTATTGTATTTGTATACATTGTATATTTGGGTTGGTGAGAGATGTAACAATTGAGTATGAGCTTTCATTGTGTTCTCATCCATATTAGAGAACAATCATTTATTTTAATTGTGCTTATTGTGAGGATCACATTGTAATACACTTGTACACTGAGAGAAGTGTGTGGCAAGAGTCGGGGATCGTCCCAAGAGGAGTGACGTCGATTGACGAACATAGGGAGAGCTTTTATCCGAGCACTTGAGGGAGACACGTCTAGTTCCAACACTTGAGAGGGTGTAGAGTAGGATTGCAAGAATGTGTGAGTTGTTGAGTTTTCGGTAAACTAGAAAACCGTATTATGAGGTGTAAACGTTATTTAGATAAACGTAGAAAACCCGGTTGTGATAGTGGAGATCTCCTCGAGGTGAGGAGCGGAGACGTAGGTCAAGTGGTTAGACCGAACTCCGTGATCATATCGTTTTGTTTGTGATTGCATTGGTGTTTTTATTCTTGTATTCATATCTTATATCGCCTTTGTGTATTGCTCTTTATATTGCCCTATCTCTCTTGTAGATTGTTTATTTTACCCTTGTGTTAGTTTATATATCCTTGCTCATATATTTGTAATATCTTATTGCTAGGATATATTCATTTGTTCATATTGCTTATTTTTGCTTGTAACATATTGTATATCTCTCTTGCAAGAATAATTTATTAATTAGTTTTATTTGGTATAAAATCGGATTAGATTAGCATAAGACCCTAATCACCCTCCCTAGGGTCTAACAATTGGTATGAGAGATTGATGCTCTTTGATTTAAGGTCTAATCGCCTTGAGTTAAAGATCCAAGTTATCTTTTTGTACTAATCTAGTTATGATTGCATTTGTCTTGCTTGCATATATTCACATATATATCATAAATATGAATGTATTTCGTTTAGGCTATGATCCAAATATTGCTCCAAAATTTAGAAATTTCCCGTATGCTCAATGGTGCTCAAAATTTAAAATATTTGTTGAATCTAGAAATATCAACTTATGGGAAGTTATTGATTGTGCTTATATTGTGCCCACATTGAAGAAATCCAAGTGGAGCAATCATGATAAGAAAATGTTTTCAATGAATAAGCTTTTGTTAGAATTTTTACTTAATGCTTTTGACTAATCCTTTTCTAACAAATTTGTTCATTTTGATAGTACTTACAAACTTTAGAAATTTATTAAAGCACATCAAGGGGACTTGGAGGTAATCCGACAAGCTTTGGAGGATTCTTCTTTAAGTTTATGTGGAGCATCATGCACACGACCACAAGAGGATAATTCTTGTGTAGTAAGCGATTTCGATTCCGGTAATGATTTATCTATTGATGAACTCGCTTGTGCATATAAGAAATTATCGCATGCCTATACTAAATTACAAAATAATTTTATTGATCTCAAAAGCAAGCATGTTAGTTTAAAATCTAACCATGAGTTGTTAGCCTCTAAACTTGATGTCATTACTAAGGAGAATGCTACACTTAAAGAAAACAATGACATGCTAAGTTTAGAAAATAAAAATTTAACTTCATCTATTGCTAGCTTAACTCATGCAAATAATAATGCCATGATAGAAGTAGAAATAATTAGAAATGAGGTTAATTCATTTAAATATGATCATGTTTCATCTACTTCTATTTCCAATACATGTATGCAAAATGATGGGTTGAGTCAAGTTAAACATCGCATATTTTGTTTAGATTCAACCTTAAAAACATGTATGGTAAATAACAAAAATCTTATGGACTTGTATGCAAAGTCAAGTGTTAACACTTCTAAATCAAACACACACTATGCACACTTGTATAGCAAAGTTTATAAACGCTCAATTTGTTGTCGTAAAGGTCATTTAGCTAAATTTTGCTATGATGCACACAAACCTAAGATTGCTAATACTCCTAGTGCGTCCCATCTAGCTTCATCATCTTATACACATACACATTCACATGCTCATTCTAACAATGCTCATCATAAGCATGCTAGTGTGTTTAAATGTGATATATGTGGTCGTTTTGGTCATTTGGCCGAACATTATTTTGATTTAAAAAGAAAATCAATTTTATCAAATGTTTCTAGTAGACCACATGTTTTTAAATGTGATGTTTGTGGTAGGTTTGGACATCTTATAAAATTTTATTATGATATGCAAAAAGCTTCTAAGTTACAATATGTTCCAAATAGACCATTGTTTAATGATGTTTCTCATTTGTGAAATAATTTAAAAGAAAAATTTTTATTTGCAAATGATTCTCGTGCATGCCCACTTGGTCAACACAAATCATTTAACCCTCTTCATTGCACCTATTACAATCGGAAAGGTCATGTGTACAATTTTTGTTTTGACCGTGCTAGTGCACCATATGCGCCCAAACGGGTTCATAACCCTAGGGCTTTGAGCTTAAATGATAAGGGTCATGTCCCTAAACTTTTTGGTACTAAGAATTTTTGGGTACTAAAACAAATTTAATTTTTAAACCAAATATTTTAGTGTTTTCCTTTTTTCCTTTTATTGGTTTTGAAAATTATGTTTTAAAATCTTTTGGTTATGAAAACAATTTTTCTTTTACTAAATCTTTTGTTTTCATGATTATTAGTTTTGATTTTGATGAGAGGTTTATGTTTATATAACCCTCTGGGTTTATTGGGTGTTTATTCCCAAATCATGTTTACCGAATGCTAGAATGATTATATGGGTTGGAACAAGCTTAAGAGCTTGATACATTATTGCCTCTCTTGAAATTCTTTTATCAAAGATTTTGTTTTGAATTATTGCTTTGAATTCATTATATTTCACTTATATGATGATATTTATGTGTTTGTGCTTATGGATCATCTATTTGTGCCTTCTAATGTATTCCATATGTGGTTTGATCAAATCCCACAAAGAAAATTCTCTTGATTGATCAAACATCGTTTTTGGATTTAAACTTTGATTTATGATTTCTTTTGGTTGATTTGTTTTCATTCGAAAACTTTTTGCATGATTCTCATGTTCCTCTTCTTTTGTTTTCATAAATCTATTCTTTTATATGGTTTTTATATTTTTTGTGTTAATGAGACACTATTTTCATATTGACATATTTATATGTGTTCTCATTGTCTTTTTGTATGTGAGTTGTGTTTAGCATGTTTCTTGCTTGCTCACATATGTATGCCTTAGCATTCATTGCATATATTCATTAAGGTATTTTGATAGGGGAGTCTACCCTTTTCTATTATTATTTTTATACTCATCCATGCATATTGATAGGGGGAGCTTTCGCTCTCTTTATTCTTTTGTTTTCCCCCTTTTGATGTTGTCAAAGGGTGAGAAATATTATGAATATATTCTTTCTTGTTTATATGCATGATATATTATACCTTGTATATTCATTTTCTTTTCATGCATATATATCTCTTTGTGTAAATTGTTTGTCATCATCAAAAAGAGGGAGATTGTTAGCCTTCTTGTTTTGATGATGTTTAACAAATAATTTACAACGAATGTTGTTTGTCTAGTGTTTGTGTTTATCTATTTATTGTAGATAAACAACAAGTTGGAGGATGGATGGAATTTCATATTCACGATCATATCCAATGAAGGTTGCCGGAATTGTGAAGTGAAGCCTATGCAATTCAAAGTTAAAGATTCAAGTTCAAGCTTCATCCGCAAGTGTACCAAGATAGAGCTTCGTTGAAGATTACAAACTTGGGTAATTTTGTTTTAGGTTTTTATATTATGTGTGTTAGTACTTTAAGCTCAATCCTACACACACATACATGTTTTGGATTTGTATATATATAGTTATATATATACATATATGTTTTGGTTTGATTGTTTTCAAGCTTTAATATGAAACAATTAAATATAATTAGAAAATATATTTTTGTTTCATACTTACATGTATATATATGATTTCATCAATGTTAATTTTATTTAGTTCAATAAAATCATATTTACTTTTAAAATGTTTGCAAAATATGCAATTTTATGAAAATATTGGTTTCTTGGTTTATGGACTTAATAATAATCATATACATCTTTTATTAAGTCTATATAATCATTTTGTAATGTTTAAAAACATGGTTAAGCTAAAATGTCAAAACTCATATGTTTACATTTTCATGTTTTCGACTATTTTGCAAAATAATGATATTTTTTATTTGGGAGGTCCTTTTTGAAAAATAATTTTTGTGGCATGTTTATTATCATGTCTACAATCATTTCTCAAAGTTTTATAATTTTTGGAATTTATTTAATATTTTTAAACAGTGTTTTAAAATCAGAAACAACTTTCAAAACTTGTATTTTCATATATCAGTTCGCGGTCGACTGCCACGGTTGACTGCACCAATGTTTATCCCTCAGAAGCCAGCAGAAACTTTCACGGTCGACCGTGACGGTCGACCGTCAGTCTGTAAGTTTCCACGGTCGACCGTAGCCTTTTCTGTTGGTTTCTCAACTTTGAAAATCCCTCGCGGTCGACCGCGAAAATCTCACGGTCGACCGCCGATTGCCCAACGGCTATATTGGGTACAAAATCAAATTTTGATTCTATGGGATTCTCTACTGATTTGTTTGGGGTTTTTACTGCTGTTTTCTCTTCCTATATAAACCCCTCAAACCCTCTTCTACCAGCAACAATAAGAGAGTGTTTTAAAACAAATTTAAAAAGTTTTAAACAAGGGTTTAAGTTTGGTTTAAGTTTGTTTAAGAAGCTTTTAAGCATTTGGAAGTCTGAGTTTGTAAAATCAATTTTACAAGAGCTTGAGGAGATCATCTATTGGTGTTTGGGCATCCAACTATTCTCCCTCTACCTCTTGATCTATTGAGAAGTTTTCTAAACTCTATTTCTAGCTTTACATCTATTTATTTGATTATCATTTTATTAAAGCTAGTTTTATATTGAGTTTAGTTCATTTGATTTCACTCATTGTTTACACACACCCACTTGAGCTTATTGTATTTGCATACAATGTATATTTGGGTTGGTGAGAGTTGTAACAATTGAGTGTGAGCTTTCATTGTGTTCTCATCCATATTAGAGAACAATCATTTATTGTAATTGTGCTTATTGTGAGGATCACTTTGTAATACACTTGTACACCGAGAGAAGTGTGTGACGAGAGTCGGGGATCATCCCAAGAGGAGTGACGTCCGTCGACGAACCTAGGGAGAGGTTGTATCTGAGCATTTGAGGGAGACACGTCTAGTTCCAACACTTGAGAGGGTGTCGAGTGGGATTGCAAGAGTGTGTGAGTTGTAGAGTTTTCGGTAAACTAGAAAACCGTATTGTGAGGTGTAAACGTTATTCGGGTAAACATAAAAAATCTGGTTGTGATAGTGGAGATCTCCTCGATGTGAGGAGCGAAGACGTAGGTCAAGTGGTTAGACCGAACTCCGTGATCATATCGTTTTGTTTGTGATTGCATTGACGTTTTTATTCTTATATTCATATCTTATATCGCCTTTGTGTATTGCTCTTCATATTGCCATATCTCTCTTGTAGATTGTTTATTTTACCCTTCTGTTAGTTTATATATCCTTGCTCATATATTTATAATATCTCATTGCTATGATATATTCATTTGTTCATATTGCTTATTCTTGCTTGTAACATATTGTATATCTCTCTTGCAAGAATAATTTGTTAATTAGTTTTATTTGGCATAAAATCGGATTAGATTGGCATAAGACCCTAATCACCCCCCCATCTAGGGTCTAACACTTACGAAGGCTAAGATTCAGTTCGAGTGAGGAAAGACGCATAAGGAGGCTTTTCAATTGCTAAAGAGGAAAATCTCAGAGGCACCGGTATTGGCGTTGCCGAATCTACAGCGGACCTTTGAGTTAGATACCGACGCGTCTAGTTATGCTATGGACGCGGTGTTGATACAGGATGGTGTTGGCCTCTTTGTTTTGATGATATTTAACAAACAGTTTACCACTAATGTTGTTTGTCTACTATTTATGTTTTTTATTTATTATAGACAAACAACGTGTTGGAGGATGGATGGAATTGCTCCATAACGATCATATCAAATGGAGGTTGGCGGAAATAATGGGTGAAGCCTTGCAATTCATGCTCAAGATCCAAGTTCAAGCTTTATCCGTGAGTTTGCCAAGTTGAGCTACAATGAAGATCAAGATCAAGCTTGGGTAACATTAGTTTATGTTTATATTATGTGTGTTAGTACTTTAAGCT
>BQKN01062999.1:170686-198542 GCA_022839385.1 Asparagus kiusianus
TAAATGTATGTGTGTTTATGATGTATGCATGTGTGTTTGAGGGCATTTTTGGTAGAAATGTTTTAACATAGCTACACACTTTTAGAATAGTATTAGAAATGCTTATTCCCACATTTTGTAAGAATGAGAATTCCCATGGGGTTGATAAGGAATGAACATTCTCACTTAGGTGGGAATCAAAATAGTTACACAAGTTCTAATTATGCCCTCATTGATGAATTTGAGGTTATCACGATAGCTATTAAAATTAATTCAGGTATGCAATTATTTTACAAAATCATGTGGGATGCAATTTGATTATTGCAAGAGATCCAATAGGAATTATTGTAAAGCTGGTTTGTGAAGTCACATCTTGCAGTTAGAATTGTTTCTTTTATGTAACTAGCTAGCACAAAATCAAATTATTGAGTCCTATTAAAATAGTTGAAGTTATCTAATTAGATCCAACCCCCAATAAATATCACAATCGAGTTAAACCCAATCAGATTCATGGGAGACCCAAAACCTTCTTGGGCTCGAGTTGAGGGACACACGGGTTTAATATTTGAAGCAATTGATAAATATTGGGGCCTGATTTTGTGCTCTTGTGAAATTGTTATCTCCTTTTACAACATATCTAAACTGGAATACTATTAAGGCTAAATTGCAAAAAGTCCCCCTTAACATTGGGGGAAAAATTAGAGTAACATTAACTTGGGGATCATTATACTGAAATTCCTTCTTTTCACTAGCATATAATGATGAAAAAAACACATTAGCTACTGGAATGGATAGTGGATGTGCATTATTATAAGTTAGAAGTTCATATTTGTTTTATTTTATGCAAATACACTAGTTCCCATTGTTAGATTTTAAAGTATCTAATATTAATTCATCTAAAATGTAATTATTTCAATACAAAAATAATTCCTATCAAAGATAGTTTTAATTAGTAAGTTAAAAGAGCGAAATCACTGCTGAGGTGGTGTACAAAAATAAATAAATGAAAATTTATTTATATGACAAAAATAAAAAAAGTTTCATAAAGCTTATTATAAAAAATTAAATTACTTAGTCATTATTGATAGTTTTTTATATTTTTAAAGTTACTGTATTCTTTGAAGGGCATTGTTAGAACACAACATTTCATTCTCACTTGTGAACAAATGATACCAAACATTGTATTAGACATGAGATTGACATTCTCGCTTCATTCTCTAATCGCATCCAAACGTGAGAATGAGAATGAACATTCCATTCACACATCTATTCTATTCTATTCTTTGCTCCGTTCCATTCTCACTTAGCATTGTAGGCGTCAAAAATTACCTATGGGTTCCCACACGTAGTTCAAGACAAAGAGAAGATGATGAATGATATCATCCAAGTCAAAGAAGTTTTTCTGACGACGATGAAAAGCATTAAGAGAATCAGTAAAAGCGCACAACTCAAAAAATTGACGAAACACGCGTAAATGAGAGAGCAAGCGAACCGAATGAATTGCAAACAGCCAAAAAAGTCAAAAAAAAAAATGGCCAAGTGACTCGTATATCGCCAAGTCACCAAATGGTGACTTGCATAGCGCCGAGTCACCAAATGGTGACTCGCACAGCTCCGAGTCACCACGACTATCTGGGCCTCCTAAACATCCCAAAACACGGATTTTAATGTTTTATTAGAATTCTTATGTCCCAGGACCTCCCCAATTGTTCTGAAATTATCCTTAAGTGTGCCTAGGCGGTTATCAACGGCAGATGACGTCAAAACACTTGATCTTATCAGAAAATGCGGTGACAAAAGCTTATAAATAGAAGCCCAGAGTCTTCAATTGAGAGGATCTGAAATCTAAGGGCGAGGTGCTGTCCAATTGAACAGTAGACCACGAATTTCAGAGGAGAATCAGCGAATCTTGGCGAACTTTTTCATAAAGAAAAAAGCCTTCGAAAGATTTGAGATTCTCTCCCCCTCTTTCCTCCGGATCAAACTACGTTTTGATCTCGAGAAGAGCGACAATCTTGCTTGGTCGTGATTGTCGCTGCTATGATTGTTTTCTTCGTGAAACAAGAGCATAATTACACTTGTCAACCGAATCTGATCTGTGGCGGTCCACGGACTAATGCGTCGCCGGCACAGGCAAAGATCCCACGCAAAGCAGCGGGTGATAAACATCCTCTGTATTTTGTTTGATAAAGTTATAATCTTATTTTTTATTGTAAGAAGATCTTATAAAAAGATCAACTTTTCTTTGTTTTCTTCGAACTTGTAATCGATAAACGGTGTAACAAGTTTGATGACAATGAAAGTAACTTTTGACAGAAACAAACTGGCGACCATAGTGAGAGCCGACGGCCTTTCTGCAAAGGCTGTAGTGTCGTAACCAAGGATTCTCATCCCGGTTGATGAAGAGGTCGAATACGAGTTTGACCAACAAAAGTATGAAGAGTATATGTCTTCTTCCTCTAGATCATCTTCCCCTCAGAAGAGCAAGAAGACCTCGTCCACAAGGAAAGTTCGTTGGTCTTCAGATCTAAAAACCCAAGATGATGAGCTCTGCACCATCACTGCTGCATTTTCATCCCCTAACGCTCCTACGATGTCTGAAGAAGCCAGGTCTTCGAGACTGAACCTTTCCTTGATCAAGGAACCTATTGCTAAAAGCGCGCCAACTCTGTCAAAGAGAGCACGACAAAGACGACGACAACGCCTTGCACGCCAATTCGCTAAGGCTTTGGAGCCACTAGACGTGATCCGTTATGAGGCGGACCTGAGGTCCAGGAGGCGTCAAACACCACAACAGCGAGTGAGTACCTTCTCCTCCAAACCAGCAGTGGATGAGTGGATTCATGTTAAAAGGACCTGTTCAACCCTTGAGGAACGCATGCAAAAACGTCGCGCATTGCTTTCACATGCAAGAATCATTATGCAAGAAGCCAAGAAGCTACAGAAAGAAGAGGTAGCCTAAGAACCACCAAAACTACGTAAAGTATGGAGAAAAAGGGTAGAAAGACACCCGAAGTTGTCGAAAAAGAAAAACTGTCACGTACTGGCTCAGCCAAGGCCGAGTCACCAAATGGAGACTCGCGCCACTTCCGAGTCATCAAGTCCTGTTTCGGTCCTATTTCACCTCCTGTAGTCTTTTTTAAGTCTCCAATGGCCCCGGTTCCCATCGCAACAAGTTCCACATCCCCCTTGAAGCTTCATAATAGTGTAGACTTATCAAAATTCAAAATGAAGATTACAGATCATCTCGGTCATTTACACGAAGATCGAGGTAAAACCCCGATTAAAGAACGTTTGGTTTTAGCGAATGAAAGCCTAAGAACTCATCAGACTGGGGGTCGTGTATACCATCCCAACTAATTTAGAATCTCTCATGCTAAGAAATTACCTGTAACCGCTCGCCTCCGATTGCGAGTCGAAGTCCAAGAGCCCGTGAAGGACTCATATTTACAATCACGCAGTTCCAAACGAGCGACTCTTGAGAACACCAGGGAAGTGTGTTCGTCGGGAGATGACGATGATAGACTTGGAAGATACCACCCGCGTATGATAAGTTACTCTGATAATCATGTTAATGAATTATACTATCAGATTGGGGGTACGACCAAATCTCAGAAGAGAGATACCAGAGAAACAGACTCTTACTATCCGTACGTAAAAATCCTCAAAACAGTGTTGTCAGAATGCAGCTGCCACGAGACCGCTCCCCGGAGGGTCTCTGTATTCGAAAAGATCTCTATTGAAACATCCAAACCAAGGACAAGGTGTTTCCGCAAAAGAAGGCCGACCAACTTAAGTGACGAGTTTCCTCGGGTAACTATCAACATGGTGGACAAAGGCAAGTCCTTACGACGCTTCAGTCCTGAACCTTTTGCAGAAGTATCTCAGCGCATGACCTGGTTGTGGTCTGGAACTGTCAGACCTAGACCCAGGAGGTCACAGTCCTCAGATAATGAAACATCAGATGCTTGTTTTGCATTGGCTTCCGATGATACGACATCTAACACAGGACAATCCTACGAGTCGTTTATGATCAGCACTGAATAGGTGGCTAAGATTCTCGATGATGCTTTAACCAAGCAGAAAGAAAATTTTAAATTTGAAATGGAGATGGCTATGCAGCAGATGAGGAAAATGCATGACCAACAAATCGCGGTATTGACAAATTAGCAGGGAGAGTCTAGCCGTCGTAATAATCATAACCAACTCAATAGTGATCGAGAAGTAGACGAGAATATCATCATTGATGCTCCTCCTATTGGCAACAATACTGGGGGTGGTCCCTCGGGTAATAACAATGCAAAAGAGGACTATGTCATATCCCCCCAAGATCATTCTAAGAAAGATACAAGTGAGGGACTCAAGATGAAAGATCTTGAAAGCAAGATTGATGCCTTGATGTCTGCTCAAGAGGTAAAGAAGACCAGTATTCTGCGACCTTATCCAAGGGAATGAGAATTAATTCCATACCCAGCAAAGTTCAACCTGATTAACTTCACGCCATTTGACGGAAGAGGTTCACCCACTCAACACCTAATTTACTTCAAGTCTCACCTAGGGGTCATTTCAGGCAATGAACCTCTGATAGTACGATCATTTGTGGGAACTCTTCGTGCGGCTGCTTTTGATTGGTACCGCCGTCTCAAGCCAAGAAGCATCAATAGCTGGGATGATATGGAAACTATATTTCTCATCAATTTCTTCGACGATGATACTGAGGTGTCTATTGGAACACTCTTTGACGAGAAGCAGAAAGAGGGGGAGCTGGTTGAGAACTTCGTCAAACGTTTCCGGAATAATGCAATGAACTATCGGTACCCGGTCACTGAAGAATTTATTCTCCAAACATGTCACAACAATCTTTCCTTGGATGTGTTAGAAGTTATGGGCATGACACCATCCAAAACATGGAAAGAGTTAAAGGTGCGAGAGGAGCAGGCCGAACGCTTCCTCAAAAGGAGGAAAGCTGAAAGGGGTCAACCATCCAATAATGCCTCAAAACAGAACTTCACCCCCCGTGGTAAAGGTAATGCACAGGCAAATGCAGCGAATGCAAACTAGACATTCTAGTTGCAACCCCAACAACAGCCGCAACAACAAACGCCAAAGCAGCAAACACCCCAATGGCAACAGCGGCCTCCAAGGCAACAGAAGACTACTGAGCCAAAATTCCTGAAAGAATATTCTTTCAAGGAAGATGAGGTTCCCAGTATTTTCAAATACTTATTGAAGAATGATAAAATTAAGCTACCCCCAATCACTAATCATGAGGGAGCTAACAAAACTACAGACCCGCAATACTGTGCATTCCACAGAATAGTCCACCATCCCACAAAGACGTGCTACGCTCTCAAAGACAAAATTCAAGCCCTAATCGATGTGGGTATCATCACTCCAAAATAGCCTAAGGAAAAGAAAGTGGGCGCAAATGCGGTTTCTATCAACTTTGGATCGGTCCCTATGTCATGGTTCTAACCAGAGCCTGTACCAAAGGCGAAGGTGAACGCTATTAACGATGATCTCCATGGACAATGGCAGAAGGGACTAGTGCAGCACTTAACTTCTAACGGTGAAATTCTTTAGGTCCTTCCAGATTTGCTCGATGATGAGCAATGGACATGTTCCTCATCTAAGAAGAAGTCCAAAAACAAGGGCAAATCCTGCTGTCCCGCCACAGCAATTCCTAAAAAAAATGATGAAAGTATCCCTATGTTATCACTTTCTGAAGACGAACAAGAAGTGTTCGCTAATAGGGGTGGAAATGAGTACCATTACAAGTATCCTGAAGTCTCTGACACAAATGCTAAGACATTGGCTGAGCTAGGGGTGGCTACAAATCCCCCTGCACCTGCGGCAAAATCTCAACAACAACCGGTTAGTAAACAAAAAGGAAAAGAACCCCAACACCAGGAGGTCCAGAACCCGATGTAGTCTCGATTCAGTCACCCGATTAGGAGAGATAAACCAGGGAATTTAAGCGCACCATACCGCTTTGATGTTATGACTCAGTTAGCCAACATCCCAGCAAGAATAACTTTGTACGAATTGTTGCGTCTCTCTAAAGACACGAGGGAAGCCTTGCAAGAAGCCCTGGCTGACGCCGATGTGTTTCTTACTCGCATCAAACCAGCTCCTAAAGATCCGGAACTCTCAATTCAACATTGTGATTTGAAGGCTAAGCAGTTCCCTTGCATAACATTCACCAAGGATGATATGCAAGTTAGAAACTCAAAGCATGATAGGCCCTTATACTTCACCGGATACATCGGCTCCAGCGTCGTTAACCGGATCCAAGTCGATCCGGGCTCCACTGTTAGCATCATGTCACTCCGACTTATGTACAATCTTAGGATCCCCGCAAGTAGATTATCCTCGACAGGCACCATCATCTACGGATTCAATACCAGCGGGTCTAGGCCGTTGGGTAAAATCCGGGTAAAATGCCAACTAGGGGATTTAAAGTCTAAAGTCACGTGCTACATGATTGACGCTGAAACCTCCTACAATTTACTATTAGGACGACCTTGGATCCATCGTAATCTTATCATCCCCTCCACTCTCCATCAATGTCTAAAATACATAGACGCTAGTAATGAGATAAGAAGGGTGGTCGCAGATAAGCAACCGTTTAAGGGGTTGGAAAATTACTTTATTGACTCCCTTCTATACGGTGCTGAAGCCGACACTGAAACATCGGTTCAAGGAACGAACAGCGGAGAAGAAGCAGATACCGAAGCCAAGCTTGGTTACAATGGTGGTTTTGTACTAAATGATATTGTACCCTTTATAATCATCCCTGACGATGGTGGATCGTCAGACGGTAGTTGTAATTGGCAACTTGCCAGAGAAGTAATAAACGATGATTTAGACTACTCACCGTGTTTGGATGACGTAATGCAGGGATTATATGAGAACCCTAACATACACCTACCACTTCGATCCTCCTGCTTAACATTAAAGCATGTCCAAGGCTCATTTGGAACAACCCTTGTCATTCCTGCTAAGGTAGGGGGTAGAAAAGAGTTAGTTTTTGGCAAAGGGGATACGTTCCCACCATCAAATCTTTTTATAAAGGAAGATAACGATGAAGAAAAACCGGACCTCATCTCTCCAAGTATAGCCAACAATCTCGTGATTTGATGAAGAAATAGGGATATAATTTCGCGCTTGAAGAAGGCCTCTGTTTTGGTCGAGGTCCACTAGTTCCACCTTGCCCGGCCTATGTACCAAAAGAAAAACCCGATAATTATTATGGCTATAAAAGGGGCCTGGGCTACGCCTCTTCGTCTGATGAAGAAAGTTATGGGCAAGTCTTTGATCAATCAGCAAACAAGGACGGATACTCATCCGATTCTTCTAATTGGGATTCCGATGTTAGTATTGGGGAAATATTCAAGGGCTTGATGTCAAATATGACCACGATCGATCCTATCACAATGGAAGAGGACGATCAATTGCCCACTTGGGAAGACCCGTGGATTCATCATCTGAATATTCAATACGGGGATTGTTTCGAGCAAAGGGAACCATCCACCGAAGACAAAGTATTCCAGGTAAACATGGGAGACGAAGAGAATCCGAAACCCATATTCGTCAGTGATAATCTTCCACCATACGAGAAAGAGGAGTTGATTCCTCTCATTAGGGAATATATAGACGTCTTCGCTTGGAATTACGAAGATATGCCAGGACTTGATCCAAACATAGAAATGCACCGCCTTAACATCAAATCGGATGCCAAACCCGTCAAACAAGCGCAGAGACGGTTTCATCCACAAATTATGGAGGTAATTGAGGTAGAAGTCAAGAAATTGATTGATTCTGGTTTTATCAGAGAAGAGCAACATCCCGATTGGCTGGCGAATATCGTACCAGTCCTAAAAAAGAACGAGAAAATTAGGATCTGTATCGATTTTAGAGACTTGAACACGGCTTGCCCAAAAGATGATTTCCTCTTCCAATCACGGATGTTATTATCGATAATACATGTGGGTTTGAGAGAATGTCTTTTATGGATAGATTTTCGGGTTACAATCAGGTCAAGATGGACCCAAACGACAAAAAACATATTACATTCAGAACTCCTCTCGGTGTCTTTTGTTATACAGTTATGCCTTTCGGATTAAAGAATGCAGACGTGACTTATCAACGAGCAATGTCAAAAATTTTCCAGGAGCACCTCCGGAAAACCGTCGAATGCTATGTCGACGACCTAGTCGTGAAAAGTCGTAATAAAGACGACCATATCAAAGATTTGAAGACAATGTTCGATCTCATGCAGACTCACCAGTTAAAGATGAACCCTACTAAGTCTTTCCTTAGAATGTCAAGCGGCAAGTTTCTAGAATTCATCATCACCACGAAGGGTATCCACATTGACCCCAATAAAGTGAAAGCAATAAACGATTTGCAACCACTGAGAAACCTTAAAGAACTCAGAGGATTACAAGGACGGCTGTCCTATATCCGTCGTTTTATTTCGAATTTATCAGGAAAATGCCAGCCATTTTCCAAACTCACCAAGAAGGGTGTGTCGTTCATTTGGGACGACGCTTGTCAAAACACATTCGAGGATATCAAAGCATATTTGGCGAATCCTCCTGTTCTCGTGGCACCGAAATTAGGTAAACCATTCTTGATTTATATTAAGGCGATGAACCACTCGTTAAGTGCTTTGCTTGCACAAGATAATAATAACGATCATGAACAGGCAGTTTATTACTTAAGCCGAACCTTGGTAAGTGCTGAATCTCGGTATCCAATGATTGAGAAAGAGTGCCTCGCATTGGTGTTTGCCATCCAAAAGATGCGGCACTATCTTGTAGGACAGACAATCTACGTCATTTCAAACGTTAACTCAGTTCGAGTATTTATGACACAACCGGCCTCTATGAATTGGAGATTAGCAAAATGGGCCTACTCCTATCTCAGTATGACTTGCACTTTAAACAACAGAAGTCGGTCAAAGGACATGCGATTTGCGATCTCTTGGCGGCTAACCCTACAACTGATACAACCAAATTGTATGAAAATTTGCTAGATGAAACCCATGAGGTCAATGTTGTTTCTCATCAACACATTTGGTAATTATACTTCGATGGCGCTTCACGAGTAACCAACATAGCAGGCACCCTCAGTAAGTCTAAAATCTCTGCAGGAGTTGGAGTCGTTCTAGTCTCCCCGGAGAAGCATGTGATACCCTGAACCTACTCATTGATAGGAAAATGCTCCAACAACGTAGCTGAATATAATGCGCTGCTTATCGGACTTAGTTTTTCTAAAGAACTGGGGGTCGAATATCTCAAAGCTTTTGGTGATTCTCAATTGATAGTTAATCAAATTCGAGGAGAGTACAAAGTCAGGAATCAAGACTTAATACCGTACCATAAGGTGGCCATCGAGATGGCAGATTCGTTTGAAGAATTCTTTATCGAATACATTCCACGTCTCCAAAACGCATATGCAGACGGATTGGCAGCATTAGCAGTATCTTTGGCACAACCTCCCAACACAGAACAATGGATTACTATCAAAACTCATCAACTTTTCGTACCAGAATGCGCTCTAGAGACCAAAGAGGTGCATACGACCAAAATTGAATTCGAAACTCAAGATTGGCGATTCCACATTATCGACTACGTCGTACATGGAATCTTACCACAAGATATAAAAGAGAGAGACTCAGTCCGACGAAGGGCCCCGAGATTCTATTACAACTCAACGTCCCAAACATTGTATTGTCACGCATACGATGGATTACTACTTAGATGCCTCTCAACAAAAGAAGTAGAAGAAGCTATTAAAGAAGCTCATGATGGAACTTGTGGCGCACACCAAACTGGTCCTAAACTGGAACTATGCTCGACGATGCCACGCGTGCTAAATACATGCAAATTACATGCACCAACCCCCAGAACACCTACACCCATCAGCCACTTCATAGCCATTCGAGACATGGAGAATGGATATCGTCGGCCCTATCTTCCCACCGTTAGTCAAAGGTGACCGTTTTATTTTAGCAATCACCGATTACTTTTCCAAATGGGATGAAGCAGTACCATTAAGAGAAGTGAAGACTAGTGATGTCATCAAGTTTATTAAACACCATATCATCTACCGATATGGAGTTCCGAGACGAATCGTACACGACAATGGCCCTCAGTTTGTGAGCAACGCCTTCATCAGGTTTTGCGAGAAATTCAAGATCGAAGACGTATCGTCAATGGCCTACAATCCCACAACAAACGGATTAGCAGAGGCGTTTAACAAGATAATCATAAAGATTTTGTCAAAACTCGTGAGAACTAATAAGCGGGACTGGGATGACAAGCTTGGTGAAGTCCTTTGGGCCTATCGCACTATGGTTCGCACGCCCACCGGGCAGACTCCATACTCATTGGTATATGGATGCGAAGCTGTTCTTCCCTTAGAAATCCAAATTCCATCCCTTTGTATTGCTCTCGCAACAGGAATGATGACAGAGGAACAACATTAAAAACAGCTCGAAGAACTTGAGATGTTGGATGAGAAGCATTTGGAAGCTCAACAGCAAATTGAGTTTTACCAAGCCAGAATTTCTCGTGCTTTCGACAAAAGAGTCAAGCAACGAAGCTTCAAAGAAGGAGACTTGGTTCTCGCCGTCCGGCGGCTAATGATACTCAACTCAAAGAAGAAAGGTAAGTTTCAACCCAAATGGGAAGGACCATTTGCGATAGAAATGGTCTACTCCAATGGCACGTACCGTTTGGTCACCCAAGATGGTGACAAGATTATGATGCCAATAAAAGAAAAATTCCTAAAAAAGTACTATCCTTAGTACGTTCAGGATAACTTTTAAAATGGGAAGTTCCTGGAGAATACCGTACAGGGTATTCTTAAGGATAACCCACGATTGAGGGATTATTTGAGATGAAAGCTTGTTTTCTAGACAATTCGTCCTTAATCACTTCTAAAAAAGGAACAAGACCATCGATGTGACCTTTTGAGAACTCTTTTGCTAAGATGATATTTGATCCTAACACATTTCTCTAAAGTTTAAGCCGCCAATCTATGGTAATGAACAAACCCATCTTCATGGTAAATCCCTGCCACTTGACGTGAGAAACCCTAACCCAAAAGAGTTATATACATCAAAATTCTAGCTCTCATTTGTATCCTACTTTCATTACCTCTGGGTCAAATCTTCCCATGCTCAGGACCAAAGCCAAAATCTCCTCTCGATTCTTTCAAGGAACGAGAGGTCCACTTTCAAATCGGACTTTTATTTTGATAAACGAAAGGCCTCCGCCCAAATTGGGCAACCAAACCTATAAAAGTTAGGGTCGTCTCAGTACCTCCTCTTGGCCAAAACCATCGAACGGTTATGGCCCAAGCTGAGATTCCTTTTCGATAAACGAAAAGCTCTCATTCCTTTCCCTCCAGTCTATTAGACCCTAGAGGGGGGGGGGGGGGGGTGACTAGGGTCTTATGCTAATCTAATCCGATTTAAAAGCCAAATAAAATTAATTAAGAAGTTATCCTAGCAAGTATGAAATACAACAATATATATGAGCTAGGATAAGCAATATGAACAATGAGATATATCCTATATGATGAAATATATATGCAAGGATATATAAACTAACACAAGATGATATATCCTACCAAAGAGATATACGATATGATATATGCAATGATATGTAAACTAACACAAGGGTAAACAATATAAACAAGATAGTGGATAAAATAAATGAGCAATGCATAATTGGCGATATAAGATAAATGCAAAAACAAATACGCCAAAGACAAACTCAAACAAGCAATATGATCACGGAGTTCGGACCTTCCGTCCTACGTCTCTGCTCCCCACTCTCGGGGAGAAATCCACTATCACAACCGGGTTTTCTACGCTCACCCGAATAACGTTTACAACCACACTATGTCGGTTTTCAACAATCACTGATCAACGTACACTCCTCACACTCGGTTTTCTAGCTAACCGAAAACTTTACAATCGACACTCTTGCAATCACACTCTACACCCTCACAAGTGTTGGACCTAGCCGTGTCTCCCTCAAGTACTCGGTTACAACCTCTCCCTAGGCTCGTCAACCGACGCTACTCCTCTTGGAACAATCCCCGACTCTCACCACACACTCCTCTTGGTGTACAAGTGTATTACAAAGTGTATCTCACAATTAGGCTTAATAAAAGTTTGTTCTCTACTATGGATGAGAACACAATGAAGGCTCACACTTAATGTTACAACTCTCACAACCCCAAATATATTATGAATGCAAATACAATAAGCTCAAGTGGGTGTGTGTAACAATGAGATAAATCAAATCTAACTCAAATAGCAAACTAGCAATAATAGGAATATGAAAATCAATAATAAAATTGCTAGAGAAAAGAGTTAGAAAAACTTCCCTATAAACACAAATAGAGGATGAGAAGATATTGAAGATGAACTCCTCAACAGATGATGCAAACTCTGCTTTGTAACAGCAAACCCCAAAAACAAACTAAACAAACTTAAACTCTTTTAAAACTTGTTAAAACATTCTCTTTTTTTTTTATAAAAACTGAGGTAAGGGGGTATTTATATGAAACCCCAAAAACAAGAAAAGACCAAAAAACCAGATCAGCAACGGCTCTGGAAAACTAGCAGTTAGAGCTGATGTCATAGTTCGGCGGTCGACCAAAAAGATTCGCGGTCGACCGCGATCCAGATCCCAGGATGAGAAAACGAGCAGGGACTTCTTCGGTCGACCGGTGAGGTCGACCGTGGGAAGTCTCGAGCTCACGGTCGATCGTGGCGGTTGACCGACAAACTCTCTGCTACCCACTGACGAATGAACACAGGTGCGGTCGACCGCATACTGATACATTCCAAAAACTGATTTTACGAGTTTTGGAAAATTGTTAAAAATAACAAATGAAGTCCAAAAATAATGAAACTTTGGAAAATGTATATAAACATGTAAATGAACATGTTACAAAAAGAATTTTCCAAATTGCATTTCCCATTTGTGAAAAATCATTATTTTACAAAAATAGTCCAAAACACGAAAATGTAAACATGTGAATTTTGACATTTAGGCTAAACCATGTTTTGAAACTTTGCACAATGATTATATAGACTTAATAAAATATGTATATGATTATTGTTAGGTCCAAAAACTAAGAATATAATATTTTCACAAAATTTGCATATTCTATGCAATATATACGAAAACACAATAGTAAATATGAAACATGTGATTTCATATTTATAAACATGAAAACCAAAACTTGTATGTATATATATAACTATATATATGCATAGAAAACAAAACTTATGTATATATATATATATATATATATCTATATATATATACGAAGAAACCAATAAAATGTGTGTGTATATTATATTGAGCTTAAGGTACTTAACACACATAATATAAAATCTAAATTAGATTACCCAAGCTTGATCTTGATCCTCATTGTAGCTCAACTTGGTACACATGCGGATGAATCTTGAACTTGATCTTTAACTTGAATTGCATAAGCTTCACCGACATTCCGCCAACCTCCTTTGGATATGATCGTTGAAGCTATATTCCATCCATCCTCAAACTCGTTGTTTGTCTACAATAATTAAGAGAACACAAATACTAGACAAACAGCATTAGATGTAAATTATTTGTTAAATCATCATCAAAATAAGAAGGCCAACACAGTCAATCCTATAAAAGTTATGGTTGAAGTCGAAAACTCATTTTAGGTCAGGTAACCAATCCTATAAAAGTTAGGGTTATCTGAATCTTTCGATTCTCGGAGTGGAGATCCCACTCTTAGTTTCACCTCACAGATTCTTGAAATGGAAACTCTTCTTCGAGTTTCTTTTGTAACCGGAGATAGAATATAAAATTCTTCCTCCCCGGTATCGGGTCTACTTCTGCCCAAAAAGAAGGTTTGGAGATAGAATATAAAATTTTTCCTCTCCAGTGTCAAGTTCGTCTTTACCTCAAGAGAAGACACCATACTCAAACATCAGTAATCCACACCTTACACACGCGGGGAATTTTATCCCGAATCCTAAGTAGGGATAAGTCTACGCCTAACACGCGTTGCCGGGTAGTCTATTCCCGTAAAAATGACCAAGTCTACGTATTCAGACTTGTAGTACTAAATCTAAGGGAGTTCATTCCATTAGCACAACGTTACATATGAAACGGACTTAGACAATTCATATGCTAGCCCGACCCAAACGGTAGTCGGTAAAAGCTTATCAAACCCATTGATGGCTGAGGGTTTACCAAAAATTCCTAAAGTCTACGCCTAATACGCGTTGTCGGGTAGTCTATTCCCATAAAAAAATAATAACCAAGTCTACGTATTCAAACTCGTAGCACTAAGTCTAAGAGAATTCATTCCGTTAGCATAACGTTACATATGAAATGGACTTAGACAATTCATATGCTAGCCTGACCCAAACGATAGTCGGTAAAGGCTCATCAAACCCGTTGATGGCTGAGGGTTTGCCAAAAATCTTATAAGTATTACGGCTAATTATTCTAAGCAGAATGGAAAAATCATAATAAGAATGAAAGTATACTGAACAAAAAAATATATTTTCATTAACAAAATCAAGTGTTCAGATACAACGAGTTGCGGTCACTCTACATCAAGCTTATGACTAAGGATTTGTTGCTCTAATTTGGATAATTATTCGACATAGGCTCGCTCAAGCTCGCATTGCAGTTCCGCCTTTAAAGACTCTTCAGAGATAGATAAAATCCTGGCAGCTTCCTCCTCCATTTTGGCTAATCTCTCTCCCGAGAGCGTTACCTTGCTGGATATCACAAGTCTGCCATGCTCTTCCCCGGCCCTGGTCACTTCCAAAATAGCCCTTCACTCTTCCACCTCTGCAAGCTTTCACTTAAGCTCTGCTATCTCTGCGTCGGTAGAAGCTATAGAAGAATCAAGCTCGTGGATATGGGCCAATCTCTCAGAAAGAACCTCCTTCACCTGCTCGACCCTTTTTCTTTGTGCTTGAATCCCAAGCTCGATAGACGCTCGAGCTTCACGCCGAGATTGTAGACGGGTCTTTATCCGGGTAGCAACATAACCAGGAGCACCAACGGATCAGAGTTCTTACAGCTTTTCAAATTCGTGCTCTAACCGCTTTAGGTCATCGGTCAAAGCATCTGCAATTCTTGATGAGCCGACATCCCTCACCGAGGCTATTTTGCGCTTGAGAAAAGGTTGGAATTGACGGAAAGGCAGCCCTTTCTGAAAACGTTTATCGATCAATGACCCCGTAAAGTTGAAAAAGTGGCTGACCTCCAAACAGAGGATGAGCTTTTCCGGATCATCATCCGACAATAATGCTTTAACCATGTCCCGGAGTTAGGATGACAAACCTAAAAGAAGGAGAAGAGATGAATATTTTGAAATATAAAATAATTCTAAGTTAAGACATGGCGTGAAATTTACCAACGCCTGCAGAATTGTCTTCAGCTAAATGAACCACATCTGGTTCCATTCGTCCGATTTCTTGTGTTGCAGGGAGCACGATGGGTGTAGCAACCGTCGAAGTACCAACTTCTTCGTTTGGTCTCACGGTTTGTTCAGTTAAGTTTCCCCTAACACTTCCAACACCCGTGGTAGCTCGTATCTCTGAAAGAGGGGGAAGTTGCGTCTCGGGAGCAGATGACCCAGCCTCGACAATAATTCCTACCAACTGCAAGAAATCGAGACCTTTAGATTTATCAGACTCTCCAATAAAAGTAGTAGCATCAGTCTCAACAATTGGTTCTACGATTAGAACTTTCCTATGGTTAAATGGAAACCGACAGGCGAATCTATAACACAGTAATAAAAAATCTTACCAGCAGGTGGGTCAACCATGTTCACCGGTTCGGCAGCTTCACGTTAGGCTTGTTCAGACAACATGTCTTCAAAATGCCTGTCGTCAGAATCCAAAGAGATGGGAATCAGATTAGGTGAAGGTACACTCGTATCTCCGAGGACCACATCACGAAGAGCTCCCTTACCACCCAGATCCTCCGCTAGCACATCTACACAGAATCAAAGTATTAAAGCAGAAAGATGAAAAGCCGAGAACGTGCAATAAGAAGAAGTGAAATTTACTTGCAGCAGCTGTGCCGAGTTCCGCAGCCTCAGTCCTTGGGACCACTTCTTGCAATTTTTCTAAGAGGGTAAGAAGCATATAAACGATTAGCGGAGACACAAATTCCGAATTGTTCAATTCCCGCCAAATGAAGGACCTATCACTGATGTTAAATATATTGGATCTTCAACACTTTCAGTGGTATCGGGTCCAACGCCGGAGTCTACAATAGCCTCAACATTTGTATCTATTCCAACACCTGTGGGTTCTTTGGCTATGACTTCATCCATTGGTGGGGAGAAGTCAGACCCTTCGAAGCCATCAAAGCAGGGAGAAAGAGGATCATATTCTTGTTCACCTTCTTCGCGACCTCCTAAGACACAAGAATGACTAAGTCTAACAAATTAATAAATAGAATAGTCAGAAGATCATAAAAAGTTAAAACATTACCTTCTCCACCGATAGATATGTCAGTAGTGGGCCTCATTTCTGAAATCGGGAGTTCAACACGTCGCTTGGAAGCTAACTTTTTACGCTTGGCGGACGGAATTTCCTCCAGATCAATAACTCGTTCATGAGTAAATTTAGAGCGTAATTCTCGCCCCGGACCAGTTTGAGTTGAAGGCTGAGAGCTCGTCCGACGTATGGGACGAGGCCTTTCTTCTTCTCTTTCTTCTTCGGAAGCTACACCTAGGATTTCAACCCACATCTTGCTAGGATAAGTGCGTATAACTCGTACTCTTGGCTTCCTCGGAGCCGGGAAGGCTTGGGTAAGCTAGAGCGACGAGCATGAGCAATCAACACTAACTCAAATAGTTCTAAAGAGAGAGGATCCGACGGACCTGTTTCCAGCTCCTCGTGATCACTGCCGGCTTCAGCCTCCGGTCCACCCGCGATCTCAGTTTTCGGGATTTTGTCACTAGAAGTAGAGGTACCTTCTTTTTGTTTACCCTGGTCTGAAACACCCATATGCTTTTTCCCTCTTCCCTTTTGTAATTCAGCCTTACGTACAATCCGAGTGGCAATCCGAGTTGCCTCTTCGGCCGCTAACTCCGCAATCGGTCGGACGAGCACAGATTTGTTCGCTTGCCAGAAGCCATCGACATTGTAGGAACGTCAGCTCTAATCTACGCTCTGCACCGGGAAGTTTGAACTTGACATTAGTGCAGCCAGTAATGCTCCATAACCAAGCCCTAGCTCCATCTATCAAGCCACCATGAGTTCGGAGTTGTCGATTTAGATTCCTAATGTAAATATGATTGTACTCGAACTGTTGGGCGAACTGACATGGCAGGTATGGCTCTATATAACAACAGTTCTGTACCCGGAAGATCATGTAGCCTGGTCGAATATTGATTAACCAATCAAAACAACCAACATCAAGACTAGTCTGATGTGTCCTAAACTTCTCCGTGTCAACCAATGAGTCACCATGTTGACCCGAAAACCACAGGAAGTAGGTCGAGAAAGCCCAACACTTCTGATTCTGAAGCTGCCTTTTGATTTCTGCGAACCCTCGTCCTTTCCATTTACAATGTTCTATTAATTGAAGAAAGGGAACTGATGGATCTGCAGAAGTAGGGGCCGACATCATATTTGATCGATGTAGCACGAACCAGGCCATCAAATAGGTATAGGGGAGTTCTGCTTTTGTAAGAGGAATCTGGGCTGACGACCGACCTCCTTCTTGGGTAAACACACTCACAATCTGACGAAGCCCTCGGTAAATATCCGTGACCAGTGTTGGAAGAAGAGATAAATTCTTTCAATGAGCAAGTAAGACCGCAGGATAAAGGACTTCCAGAGGCAGAGCGTTTGTGGATTGGAACGGCACCACGCATTTTTTTAACCAAAGAGCGAGATAGCCGGCAAGTAATGTCATGGGCTGGATCGGCTTCACCGCTTGCCATAAATACATTTGAAACTTGGTTCCAGCAGGAAACCCACCTTCAACGCCAGCTGTAGTAAATGACTGAGCGCTCGACTTTTGAATTAGCTCGTTCACTTCTGAAGGAGTCAACGGTGTCAGTCCATATATCGCTTCAACTGGACCACTATCTAGATTCTTGAACAAATAATTCACAAACTTCTTCAGACTTATTTGTGGTCGTGTCTTCTTGGATAGCGGATCGGCACCTACTAAGGCTATGTGTTAGTGGTAGGTGAGATCCAAAAAAATGTCATAGTGATCGGGCTTCCGTAACTTTAGCTGCCGTAGCTCCCGGTCAGATGGAAAATATTCTTGGTAGATCATGTTACCCATTGGGAGGCCTGATACTTTATGCATCTCATGCAACACCAACCCTAACTCCCCATGTCTGGTCAATAACTGTAGGCGTATAAAATTGCCTATAGGTCCCTTAGCTTAGCTCAGCACGATGATTCGACAAAACAACGGACATTCGAGTGACGAGGCGACGAGGCACACAAACAACGGAATACGTTCGCGTGCGGGACCAAACCAACGGTTCGGAAAGTTAACGAGTCGTCCAACAACAAAACGGACTTGAACTCAAACACCAAAGCGGAGCCACTACCAAATGAAGATTCGGGGAATCGAATCAAGACCTGAACGAATCAACGAAGGGTCGAGGCGACAAGGCACACGAACAATGGAACACGTACGCACGTGGAATCGAGCCAACGTTTCGGGGAATCACCGAGTCATCTAAACAAGAACGAACTCGGTGATATAATGATCGAATCAAGACCAATCCCGGATTCGGACTCAGAAGCGGATTAACTGCCATATTTGGAATCAAGTCAATGAGCCGATTCCAGAAACCGAATCAAATCCGAACGACGGAGAACCGGAAACACCGGAAAACGACGAAACCAGCGCACCTGGGGGAACTCGGCCCGAACCGAACCACCCTGAGGTGGCTAGGCACAGTTCTGTGCCAAAGGCACAGTTTTGAGTGCCTATAAATAGGCCTGGCACTCGTTCATTTGAGAGGACTTTTCTGAAACTTCTGAAGAGCCGAAACTCTGCCGGATTGCGACCTCAACTCGGATTGTGAAGGCTTGAAGACTTGGACGACCAGATCTACGTGATACTACTCCGGATCTAAGCTTGGCTCTTAGATCCCGAGATTAGAGCGAGCGTTTCCTTGGTGAAACGATCCCTCTCGGCTACTATCTCCTTGGTGGGATAGTACCCGTTATACCACGTAGATCTGTTCAGATCGAGATTGCGCGGTGGTCCACGGTACTCAACCCCGGCACAGGCGAAGAACCCCACAAAGCGAGGGACCGTAAAACAGGAAACTCGTGATCTGTTCAAGGAAAGTTGTAATTTTTATTTCTTTATTTTGATTTTGTTGTAAACCGGATCTTATAAAAAGACCGGATCTCTTTGTAAACGCATAAAGTTGTTGTCAAAGTTGTAACAGAATCATCAATAAAGAATAACACAATTTCCCGCGCGAACAATCTGGCGACCACAGTGGGAGCCACCAGCTTCGCTGCCGAAGCTGGAGTGTTGCAGCCGCGGATCTCGATCCCGGTGGTGGAGGAGGTCGAGTACGAATTCGACCAGCAGAAATACGAGGAGTACGTGTCCTCATCCGGATCTGCCGCCTCCCCCAAGTCCAAGAAGTTCCAGAAGTTCTCCTCCAGGAGAAAAGTCCGTTGGTGTGATGAAGCTGAAGCCACCAACGACGACCTCACCCCAACCGACGCCGAAGCTGCGTTAGGCGAGGTCCTACCGACCTCAAAGAAGGTCAAATCCGCCATTGAAGGCGTAGTGACTCTCTCCAAGAGAGCCCGCCAGAGGCAACGTCAACGCCTCGCGAAGCAATTCGCCAAGGCCATGGAGCCCGTTGACGGGGTCCGCTATCATGCGGATCTGAAGAACAAACGAGGCAAACAGCCTCAACAGCAAATGCAGGGTGGTTCCTCCAAACCATCTACAATGGAGTGGGCCCGTGTCAAACGGAATCGCTCAACGCTGGAGGAGCGCATCCGCAAGCGTCGCGCGTTGTCCGCACAAGCACGGGCCAAAGCTGAGGAAACCCGTCGCAAGCTGCAGAAGGAGGTGGTCAAAAAACCGCCACCTACTCGCAAGGTTTGGAGGCCTAAGTCTGAAGCGGTTCAGGCTAAGGAGCAAAACCCGCAGCCTCCAAAAGTTCGGACGCCGGCAAGTCAATCCAAACAGCCGGTGATTGCCGCAACTACCCTGGGAGATCCCGCGGGACCATCCCAGAAGAAAAGATCAGTTTTGGAGCGCCTCGGTCCACTTCCGAAGGAGCGAGGTAAAGCTCCAATTCAGGAACGCTTGGGGCCAGTGAAGAAGTCCCAACCAATACAGAATGCCGGGGGTCGCCGCAACCCTCAACACTCGGAGCAAACCGCGGCACCCAAGCGCACAACCTTGCGCATTCAAGTGCAAAGTTCCGCTGAAGATTCACGTCCACAAAGACGCGTTTCGAGGCGTATAACTCTCGAGAGCCCGAAAAAGACAATTATTCCTCAGAAGGAAATGTTGTCATCTGATGACGACAACGTTATACCTGAGAGGTCGTGCCAACACACAATAGCTTGCTCTGACCTCCAAACAGATGAGCTGTACTATCGTGCCGGGGGTACGAACAAATCTAGAAAGAGGAGCCCTCGAAGATTCGGGAATCTATGTCCTTGTTCAAATCTCATTCGGGCAGTACTGTCTGAATGCAACTGTGTAAAGACAGTCCCCGAAAGAGTTTCCGTGTTTGAGAGACTCAGCAATGAAGCGCCAAAGCCAAGGCCCAGGCGTTTCCGAAGAAAAAGAACGATGGTCAAGGACGGTGAACATTCAAGGGTCACCGCCAACATGACCAGCACAGGAACAACGGCTCAGGATAACCCCGAGACGATTCCAGAAACATCCCGACCCAGGACTCGTTTACAATCTGGGGCTATCATTCGCGCAACGTATGGTAGAGTCCGAACAAGAGTACCTTCGGGAGATGAAGAATCAGATGCTAGCTCCGCAGTGGCGTCTGATAATACAGTGTCCAGTGAGGGACAGCCCCGCGAGTCGCTCATGATAAGCGCGGAGCAGGTGGCCAAGATGCTTGAAGATGCCATGGCCAAACAACAAGAAACCTTTAGGTTCGAGATGCAAATGGCCATGCAGAATATGAGAGAGATGCATGACCAACAACTTCATGCATTGAGGCACCAACAAGGCGAACCAAGTCAGCCCAACCAGAACAACCTGGAAGAGGAGGGCACAAATGAAGCTCGCAACGTTAATAACCCTCCCATCAATCCAGGGGGTGGTAATGATAATACCAGTGAAGACACAGGTGAAAGCTTAAAAATTAAGAATCTCGAGAACAAAATCAACACATTGATTTCTGCTCAAGAGACTAAAAAGACAGGCATTCCCTGCCCCTACCCAAGAGAATGGGAATCGATCCCATATCCGGCGAAGTTTAGTCTAATTAACTTCACGCCATTTAATGGGATGGGTTCACCAACTCAGCATTTGATTTATTTCAAATCGCACTTGGGAGTCATCTCAGGTAATGAGCCTCTGATGGTACGGTCATTCGTTGGCACTCTTCGCGGAGCTGCCTTCGATTGGTATCGTCGCCTCAAGCCAGGAAGCATAAATAGCTGGGATGACATGGAGACGAAATTCCTCGCGAATTTCTTCGACGACGACACCGAAATCTCAATCGGGTCGTTGCTTGATAAAAAGCAGAAGGACGGAGAATTGGTCGAGGTCTTCGTCAAAAGGTTCCGGAATAAGGCGATGAATTGTCGGGACCCTATCAGCGAGGAGTTCATCCTCCAAACCTGCCACAACAACCTCTCACTGGACGTTTTGGAAGCAATGGGCACAGCTCCGTCCAAGACATGGAAGGACTTGAAGGTCCGAGGTGAGCAAGCTGAGCGGTTCCTTAGGAGAAAGAAGGCGGAGAGAGGCCAACCGGCTACAAATCCTCCAAAGCAGAACTTCAATCAGAAGGGAAAAGGTAAAGCTCAGGTTAATGCTGTTGATGCTAATCAAACCTTTCAATTGCAACCTCAGCAACAGCAGCAACAACAGCAACAGCAGCGAGCTCCACAGCAATCACAGCCACATTGGCAGCAGCGGTCTCAGAAGCAAAAGTCTTCGGAGCCGAGATTTCCTAAAGTCTACTCCTTCAAAGATGACGAAGTTCCCGGCATCTTCAAATATCTGTTGGAGAACAACAAAATCCAGCTGCCTGCGATTGTGGATCATGAAGGGGCTACCAAGGTGACAGACCCGAGGTACTGCGCGTATCACAGAGCGGTTCACCACCCTACGAAGTCCTGCTACCACCTCAAGGACAAGATCCAGGCCTTGATCGATGTAGGAGTCATAACTCCAAAACCGGCCAAGAATGTGGGAGCAAATGCAGTGTCCATCAGTTTTGGATCGGTGCCTACAGATTGGTTCGAGCCTAAGCACGTTACCAAAGTCGGGATGAAGACGGTGAACGACGATCCGCACGGACAGCGCCAAAAGGGACTCGTGCCGCACACAGCTCCAAACGGTGAAATTCTCTGGGTGCACCCCGACCTAATCGGAGATGAACAATGGGCTGGATCGTCATCCAAGAAGAAGTCCAAAGGGAAAGGGAAGTCTTGTTATGGAGTCTCTGCTATCCCGGGTGAAGAGGATGAAAGGATCACCGCTTTTCCACTCTCCGACGAGGAACAGGAGGTCTTTACGACCCGAAGTGGGAATCAGTACCACTTCAACTATCCGTCACATAGTGAACAAGCAGCTAAGCTAGGGGTGACAAAACAGGGACCAGCCAAGACTATCACAGAGATGGGGGTGATCCCAATTCCCAAACCGGCTGAAGATGTTCGACGACAACCGGTTGACAAACAGAAGGAAAAGAGGCCCGAGGAGGTACAGAATCCGAAGCAGTCTCGTTTCAGTCGTCCGATTGGAAAAGACAAACCGGAGAGTTCAAAAAACCCTCGCGCCTTCGACATTATGGCTCAGCTAGCTAACATTCCAGCGCGGATAACATTGTACGAGCTGTTGCGGTTATCCAAGGAGACTAGAGAAGCCTTGCAGGAAGCCCTGGCAGATTCAGAAGCATTCCTCACAAGGGTCAAACCAGTTCCTGAAGAACTGGATATGCTAGCCCAACAGTGCAATGTGGCAGCTAAGAACATTCCCTGCATCACCTTCACCAAAGAGGATATGCAGACGAAGAATTCAAACCACGATCGGCCCCTGTACTTCGTCGGGTACATTGGCTCCAGCGAAGTCAACCGGATCCAAGTAGATCCGGGTTCCGCTGTGAGTATTATGCCGCTTCGCCTAATGCACAGCCTGGGAATCCCAATCAGCAAGTTGGCGTCAACAGGCACAGTCATATACGGATTCAACACCAGCGGGTCAAGACCTTTGGGTAAAATCCGGATAAAGTGCCAAATGGACGATTTAAAGACGGAGGTCACGTGCTACGTGATTGATGCTGAGACATCCTATAACTTACTATTGGGTCGGCCTTGGATCCATAGTAACGTTATAGTCCCCTCCACTCTACATCAGTGTTTGAAATATGTCGACACTGATGGAAGAGTTAGGACGGTGGTCGCGGATAAGCAACCATTCAAAGGGTACGAGAATTATTTCACAGATTCTCTCCTTTATGGTAATGAATCCGACACGGAACCATCGGTCCAAGGCACGGACAGCGGAGAAGAAGCTGATTCCGAAGCCGGATTCGATTACAATGGTGGTTTTGTTTTTAATGACATTGTACCCTTTGTAATCAATCTCGACGACGAACAGTCGTCAGATGGCGGTTGTAACTGGCAACTTGCCGAACCTAAAATAAATAATGGTTTAGAGTACTCCTTGTCTTTTGATGATGTGATAAAGGGATTGTACGATAATCCCGAATTGTGTATGCCGCTCCGATCATCGTATGTAACGAAGAAGCGTCTCCAGCACTCTTTCGGAACAACTCAAATTATTCCCGCCAAAATAGGGGGACAAAAAGAAGTGATCTTCGGTAAAGGAGAAAGTCGTCCGGTGCCAGATCATTTCCTAAGAGAGGATGAAAATGGTGACAAATCTGGTTTACATCTATCTAAGTACAGTTCAGAAGCGCGCAAGCTCATGGAAAGACAAGGGTATGATTTCACACTCGGAGAAGGTCTATACTTCGATCGAGGTTCCCGTGTCCCAGTCAAAGCGGCATATGTACCAAAGGGTAAACCGGAGGGATATTATCGTCACAAGAGGGGCTTAGGCTACGTTTCGTCAGATGACGAATGTGGCTGGCAGATCATCGATCAAATTGCTAACAAGGCTAAGGACGGGTATTTGCCAGATTCTTCAGCTGAAGATTCCGACACAAGTTTGGGAGAAGTATTCAAGGCCTTAATGTCGAACATGACTACGGCTGATCCATCTACAATGGAGGACGACGATCAAATGCAAACGTGGGAGGACCCATGGGTTCATCACCTGAACATGCAATATGGTGATAGGTTCGAACAGAGAGAGCCACCCACCGAAGACGAGGTAGTCCAAATCAATATGGGTGATGAAGACAATCCAAGGCCCATATTCATCAGTGGTAGTCTTCCATCAGATGAAAAGGAGGAATTAATTGCCTTGATCAGAGAATATATCGACGTCTTCGCCTGGAACTACGAAGACATGCCAGGGCTCGATCCCAATGTGGCGATGCACCGCCTCGACATCAAGCCGGATGCCAAACCTGTCAAGCAACAGCAAAGACGGTTTCGTCCGCAGATCATGGAAGCCATCGAGGCTGAAGTTAAAAAGTTGATCGACTCAGGGTTTATCCGGGAAGAACAACATCCAGACTGGTTAGCCAATATCGTTCCAGTCATGAAGAAGAATGGCAAAATCAGGATTTGCATCGACTTCAGGAATCTGAACGAAGCATGTCCAAAAGATGATTTTCCTCTCCCAATCACGGACGTCATTATCGACAATACGTGCGGATTCGAAAGAATGTCCTTCATGGACGGCTTTTCGGGGTATAATCAAATCAAGATGCACCCGGATGACGAAAAGCATACGGCATTCAGAACGCCCCTCGGTATTTTCTGCTACACGGTGATGCCATTCGGTCTGAAGAATGCAGGTGCCACATACCAGCGAGCGATGACTAAGATTTTCCAGAAACACCTCAGGAAAACAGTTGAATGCTACGTTGATGATTTGGTGGTGAAAAGCCGCAGCAAGGAAGATCACATCAAAGACTTGAGAACAATGTTTGATCTCATGCGGAGTCATCAATTGAAGATGAATCCCACAAAATCCTTCCTCGGAATGTCCAGCGGAAAATTCCTTGGATTTGTCGTTACCACCAAGGGTATACACATAGACCCAGACAAGGTAAAGGCAATAAATGAATTGCAACCCCCGAAGAACCTAAGGGAACTCAGAGGATTGCAAGGGCGTTTAGCGTATATCCGGAGATTCATTTCAAATCTTTCCGGGAAGTGCCAACCGTTTTCGAAGCTAAACAAGAAAGGCGTATCGTTTATTTGGGACGATGCTTGCCAGAAGGCATTCGAAGATATCAAGGTATATCTGATGAATCCACCTGTTCTTGTTGCGCCAAAATCAGGTAAACCGTTCTTGATTTATATCAAGGCGATGAACCATTCGATAAGTGCTTTATTAGCACAAGACGATGATAATGGTCACGAACAGGCAGTCTATTATCTAAGTCGGACCTTGATAGGCGCCGAGTCTCGATACCCGATGATCGAGAAAGAATGTCTTGCATTGGTGTTTGCGGTGCAGAAGATGCGACATTACTTAGTCGGCCAGACGATTTATGTCATTGCCAGTGTTAATCCGGTACGAGTGTTCATGACTCAACCAGGTTCAATGAACTGGCGGTTAGCAAAGTGGGCCCTTCTCTTGTCCCAGTATGATCTATACTTCAAACAGCAAAAGTCGGTCAAAGGACAGGCGATTTGTGATCTCTTGGCGGCAAGCCCGACAACAGATACAGTGGAAGTATACGATGACTTGCCAGATGAAACCCACGAGGTCAATACCACGTCACACCAACAAGTATGGCAGTTATATTTTGATGGTGCCTCGAGAGCAGTCAATAAAGCAGTGATTCCGGGATGTCCTAAGGTCACCTCTGGAGTTGGAGTTGTCTTAGTTTCCCCAGGGAAGCACGTGATACCTCGAGCTTATTCGCTGACGAGTCCATGCTCTAACAACGTAGCCGAGTATAACGCGCTCCTCATAGGACTCAGTTTCGCCAAAGAGCTGGGGGTCGAATATCTCGAAGCCTTTGGGGATTCTCAACTAATTGTCAACCAAGTTCGTGGGGAATATGAAGTCAGAAACCCAGATCTGATTCCATACCATCAAGAGGCCGTCAGAGTGGCAGATTCTTTTGAAGAATTTTACATTGAATACATCCCGCGTCTTCAGAACGCTTATGCAGATGCACTGGCAGCACTAGCAGTATCACTCGCGCAACCGCCCGAAACTGAACTGTTAGTCACAGTAAGATCACACCAACTCTGCGTACCCATATACGACATGGATATTGAAGAGGAGGATGATAAAAACGAGAATGTTAAAGAGGTGAACTCAACCCAAATCGGGTCTGAACCCCGAGATTGGCGTTTTCCCATTATTGACTACGTCCAATATGGCATTTTGCCAGAGGATGTAAAAGAAAAAGAATCTATCCGCCGAAGAGCACCACGATTCTTTTACAATACCGAGACCCGTACGCTGTATCGCCGAGGGTACGATGACTTGCTTCTCCGATGCCTTTCGAATGAAGAAGCAAAAGAAGTTCTTAAGGAAGCACATGAAGGAGAATGCGGTGCGCATCAGCCTGGTCCTAAGCTGTATGATCGAATCAGAAGAATGGGATATTTCTAGCCAACAATGGTTCGTGACGCGATTGAGTACGCTCGAGAATGTCACGCTTGTCAAGTACATGCAAACTATATGCACCAACCACCAGAGCGGTTACACACGTCAACCACGTCATGGCCATTCGAGACATGGGGTATGGACATTGTCGGTCCCATCTTCCCGCCTTCAGTCAAAGGTGATCGATTCATCCTCGCTATCACCGACTACTTTTCAAAGTGGGCTGAAGCCATTCCGCTTAAAGAAGTAAAGACGAACAACGTCATCAACTTCATCAAGCATCACGTTATATACCGACACGGCGTGCCGAGGAGGATCATTCATGACAACGGTCCGCAATTCATAAGCAACGCCTTCATCCGGTTCTGTGACAAGTTCAAGATCCAAGATGTTTCGTCAACACCTTATTACCCTGCCGCTAACGGATTAGCTGAGGCTTTCAACAAGACGATCATCAAGATCTTATCGAAGCTTGTGAAAACCAACAAACGGGATTGGGATGATAAACTCGGAGAAGCACTCTGGGCTTATCGCACTACCATACGCACACCTACGGGAGCTACTCCATATTCGTTGGTCTACGGATGCGAAGCTGTGCTACCGTTGGAGATTCAAATCCCCTCCCTTCGGATCGCTCTCGCAACGGAGATGACGACCGAAGAGCAGCATCAGAAGCGTCTCGAGGAACTCGAAAGGTTGGACGAAAAGCGCTTGGAAGCTCAACAACACATCGAGTTCTATCAAGCAAGGATATCCAGAGCCTTCGACAAAAGGGTTCGTCAAAGAAGCTTCAAAGAAGGAGACTTGGTCCTTGCTGCACGCCGACCGATAATCCTCACCTCTAAGAAGAAAGGTAAATTCGAACCTAAGTGGGAAGGACCGTTTGTAATAGACACAGTCTATTC
>BQKN01062999.1:218542-232816 GCA_022839385.1 Asparagus kiusianus
TAACAGAATCATCAATGAAGAATAACGCAATTTCCCGCACGAACAATAACGTGTTGGTGTTAGGGTTGTAAATCTCAAGTAATGCCAAGGAGTGGGGAACACTTATTGTCAGTCCATTAGTAGTGGCGCGGATTGCCTCATACAAACCACTTCCCTTTAACTCAACCTCGAATCGGTTCAAGATATAATGGCTTAAGCGGGTCCACCAAAGCTTATCAGACGAGTGCACCCAACCAAAATACCGATGACCGGTTGCTGGCATTTCTCGACCTAAATTCGCAAGCCGGTTCTTCACAGTGTTGGCAACGGTGAAGACTTCACCTCTGGATGGGTCATTAAATCCCAAGATCCCTGGATGTAACCCGATTATTCGATTCCGATCACTTGATCCAGGAATCACGCCGTGGGTGATATATCCGCAATGAACGTGGTCGTGCTCCTCCGTTAACCACCACGACATTTCCCGCGAGACAGCCTGGCATCAAAGTTCTATGAGAGAACGGTGACGAGGAATTAGAGGAAGGTATAAATGCCCCCCATCATCATGATGCAGCCATTGTTCGGCTTCTAAAGACACAACAACTGGGTCTTCAGTAGAATCACCAAACAGATACTCCGGCTTTCTCAACGGATGTGTGGAACTTGGGTCCTTCACTAAAGGCACATCCGTAATCAGTTGTCTTAAGGAACAACGCTCTCACTTCCATATTAATTGCTAAAGTTCGTCTGGTGCATCCGAAGCAAATTAAGGGGCCGTCGGTACAGGGACAGGTTTGTTAGTGGTAGCGTAAGCCTCACTAGAGTGACCTTCCACCCCGAGAGCATTGATTGCCCTCAAGGGAAAATTAACTGAGGTAAAATAATAAACAATTATTGACATGGTTATAAATACCTATGTTAAGACAGTATAAGCATTGAACTCATCTCACGAGCTATAAGATAGAGTCATGACCTTATAAAGGGCAAGATGATCTCAATCACATCGCGCACGTAAAGGACAAGGTATGTTACCGTGCGAATAACGCGATAACATACCCTGACCCACGTAACGCGATACAACATGAGATCGCCCCAAGTTAATTAAGACGTGCCTCGACCAAGCGAAACAAGTCTTGTGAAGCGTCCACTCCCACGAAGGAGAGTGGCGGCTCTTCCTAATTGCCTCACCAAGGAGAACAAAGCGGGGATGCAATATGTAGAATGATATATTGAGTTCATGAATAAAAAGAAATGATGAAGTTATACCTGTGCAAGTAAAAGGCATCGCCTTGGGCAACTGAATCGCCGAACGATCTCTAGGAACGCGGGATCTCTTGGGCGACATGTCTGCAAAGAGAGCTAACAGTTTGATTACGTCAGAGGTAGAGGAATAACAAGCTAATACAAATGGAAAATGGCACTGTCTTATGAAATGGGATTTATCGTTAAAAATCCGATTAAACCTACATAGTGGGCCTAATACAGAGTCAGTTTCAACCCATGATAGCTCGTGCAATAGACTATACTAGAATTTCGGAATTCTAGCCAAATATCTCAGAGTTTCGGTTCAAGATATGCACATGGCCAAACAAGAAAACTCGATGTGCCTACGAATCCGATTTCCGTGCACAACTAAAAGCCCAAAGATCACTAGTCTAAATTAGACTAAATTCGTGCATACAAGGGTCAGTCATGATTACAGGTCTCAAAAGGTTTTTCAGCCGGCCACAAATTCAGGAGTTGAGAACCTCGATGTTTCCCGCAAATTGAGAACTCAATTCCTACTGAATCCTTCCTTACAGGAATTTGTGGTGAAGACTAAACCAAAGTAAAGAAGAACCACACCGAAATCAAGAATACAAAGCTCAGTTCATACCTGAGATGCGGCAAGGAAATGAAGCTTGGATCTAGGGGGAGGAAGAAGCCGACTCAAGAACCTCGGGTATCTAGCAAAGATGAAAGAAAAGGTGGTTTAGTGGTGTGCACAAAGAGGACTGACGAACAACCAAAACCAAGTTGAGGCTGTAGTTTCCTACGAAAACTAGGGTTTCGAATATACCCCCAAGAACAGAAATCATCAAAGAAGAATTGAATAAAATTAGAGCAAAGAGACTGGGACTTACTTGGAATCTTTGAGGAACAGAGCTTGGCCAAAAGAACCCACGAGCGCACGAGCCCAAATCAAAATCGAAATGAAACCCTAAATCCCAAATTAAAGCCTTAAAGTCTGAGAGGAAGCCATAACTCTCAAATCAAACGAAAAGAATTTGAAGAAGTTGAGAAGTTTAAAGAGAAAGGAGGAGGGAAGAATAGAATTTTTGACCTGAAGAAAAGATTCCGAAATAAGGAAGGAAGAAGAAGAGATCGGGCTGATTAAAAGAGCCTTGAACCAAACCAAGCCCCAGTTCGAACTGCTCGAACCAAGCCAAGCCAGACCAAACCAAATCAAGAAATCAACCCAAGAGCTCCTCCGCTGACTCGCACACATGCGAGTCACCAAATGGTGACTCGCACAGCTCCGAGTCACCAAATAGTGACTCGCACAGCTCCGAGTCACCAAATGGTGACTCGTACCTGGGACAAGCTGTTTGGCCAATTTATGAGTATTTTGACTCGTTTTCAGGAAGTTCCTGGAGAATATCATTCAGAATATTCTTAAGGATAACCCAAAAAAACTCCCATGAGTATACGAGTATAAACTAGTCCTCCTAACTCCAACGTCTTAAGAGTTTAAACTGTGTAGACTCCAGTTAACGTACGAGTATAAACTGTGTTAACACAGGTCAACGCACCGATGGCTTCGCCAAAATAAAACTACGGATACGAACTCCAACGAAGATGATCAGTTCAAAGTCAACTCGATGGCACGAGCTAAGTTCAAAAATTTACACACCAGTCTCAGTTCAAGACTTCAACAGTGGTCAGACGATAAACACAGTAGCAAAAGAACTTCATCTATTCGACAAAATACTGAATAAGATCGAAGACTGAAGAAACTAAGAGCAGAAACCAATTATAGGTCTTATCACACCGATTGAAGGTTGGGCCTATCATGTCTAAAGTATTTCAGGTTTTTCTATAAAAGAAACGAGACTGAAACACTTTAGAGGGAGTATCTGTAGGCGTCAAAAATTGCCTATGGGTTCCCACATGTAGTTCAAGACAAAGAGAAGATGAACGATATCATCCAAGTCAAAGAAGTTTTTCTGATGACGATGAAAAGCATTAAGAGAATCGGTAAAAGCGCACAACTTAACAAATTGACGAAACACGTGTAAAGGAGAGAGCAAGCAAACCGAAGGAATTGCAAACAGACAAAAAAGTCAAAAAAAAAAAAATGGCCAAGTGACTTGTATATCACCGAGTCACCAAATGGTGACTCGCATAGCGCCGAGTCACCAAATGGTGACTCGCACAGCACCGAGTCACCACGACTATCTGGGCCTCCCAAACCTCCTAAAACACAGATTTCGATGTTTTATTAGAATCCTTACGTCCCAGGACCTCCCCAATTGTTCTGAAGTTATCCTTAAGTGCGCCTAGGCGGTTATCAACGACAGATGACATCAAAACACTTGATCTTATCAGAAAACACGGTGACAAAAGCCTATAAATAGAAGCTTAGGGTCTTCAATTGAGAGGATCTGGAATCTGAGGGCGAGGTGCTGTCCAATTGAACAGTAGACCACGAATTTTAGAGGAGAATCAGCGAATCTTGGTGAACTTCTTCATAAAGGAAAAAGTCTTCGAAAGATTTGAGATTCTCTCCCCCTCTTTCCTCCGGATCAAACTTTGTTTTGATCTCGAGAAGAGCCACAATCTCGCTTGGTCGTGATTGTCGCTGCTGCGATCGTTTCCTTCGTGAAACAAGAGCATAATACACTTGTCAACTGAATCTGATCTGCGGTGGTCCACGGACTAATGCGTCCCTGGCACAGGCAAAGATCCCACGTAAAGCAGCAGGTGATAAACGTCCTCTGCATTTTGTTTGATAAAGTTGTAATCTTATTTTTTATTGTAAGAAGATCTTATAAAAAGACCAACTTTCTTTGTTTTCTTTGAACTTGTAATCGATAAACGGTGTAACAAGTTTGATGACAATGAAAGCAACTTTTGACAAAAACAAGCTCGATTCCTGTGTATCGTACGACGTGTTATAGTTTAAACAATCGCTGTACACCTACTGTTGATGGTTTATATGATCCTACAGTCAGTTGCATCCATGATTGGATGAGGTTGTTGAGGATTGATGATGGACCACTTTCTTCCTTAACTTTATGTCTAGTTCTTGAATTAGATGGTCAAAAGATCTGCACATGTAGAAACACGTAAGAGGGTGGGGATTGGTTCCCCCGTGGTTCCTTTGACGGTCAAGTTACCTGATAAACTTGTGTAGGGAAAAGAAGAACTGAGTGAGTTCTTGTTGTGCAGTATGATTTTGCAGAAGTAGAGAATTTGGATCAACATCTAGAATTTGGTCCTTGTGGGTTGAAATAGTACTTGTATTTATACCTAAGGTATAAGAGTAGATTGGTTACTTCGGCCGAGCACAGGAGGACAGTGGTGAAGTGTGGGCTGGTAGCTGAGTCAGCCTCTGCTTTATAGGTGTCGGCTAGCGACTGGAGGAGAGATCACTTTGGTATTGAATAGGGAGTGATCGACGACATGGCAGGGCCCACAGGGTCTGATGAGTCATGAAGGCTATCGAGGCCAGAGGCATGATGTGCCTATCATGCATTAAATGTGATGTTTACACGTTATTAGCGAGGATAAGCTCGAGGCAGAAGATGTCCTTTGCCTTTGGTGAGAAGTAATGCCTTTCGAGTCGGCTTCATAAGGCATCTGGTAAATGGTCGAGTGGACTCATTGTGAGTCGTCTTCGACAAAAGGGAGGCGACAAGTTTCACCTTTCGAGTCTACATGAAGGAACATCGAGTCGTCGAGTCGGCGGAGTGGTCGTCGAGTCGGAACGTGAACAAGCCTGTGACGTATTAGATTAAGGAGAATAAATAAAAATAAATATTTCTGCTCAACCTAATATGCTAAGCATCAAGAAATAAATGCAAAGGCACAGGTCTCTGATCACAGATAGCAAGAATAATAACAAACCGGAATAAGAAATAGACATATCATCAAAAGTAGATCATCCTAGACATAAAAATATGGGTCAAACATACCCTTATTATAAAAACGATCCAACTAGGAATATAAAAATATATTGTCCATAATAAAAGAAAGTACTGCTAAAAATAAACTAAGGACCATCAAATAACTAAGGAAATAGCTAAGCTTTAACTTGTTCTTCTACTCCGTCTGCAAGGCACTCCTGCTGAGAATCCTTTGACTCCTATACGATTCCGAACTGAGCCTGTCCATCTCCTAAATCTAATGTATACCGGAGAAAATAGGTGTACGTCAGCATGCATGTCACACGGCAAGATCCCACAAAGAGAAATAGAAACGATCGAACGACCAAGGAAAAAACAAATATAATAATAATAGAAGTATGGTATTAAAATTCTAATAATTTAAATGTAATCCACTATTATAATAATATAATAATCAGAAGAATCCAAGAAAATCAACCAAGTAACAAGTCGATCATGCGGCTAGCGATCAGAATAATCATCCAAGTAACAAGGTCATACAACTAGATGGAATTAATACTTAAAAATCTACAACAAGAGACGTAGTACGTCGAGCGAAATAATACAAACAAGGAAACCCTCATGTATATACCATATGTCTCAAATTGTAGATAATTAAATATTAATCCTGATCTATGTATGAAAAGAAAATACAACTGACCTACATCTCATTCAAGAATCCATAATCACATTAGGTAACAAGGTTATGTAACTAGTCATTCTATAACAGTCACTGATCCACATCTCACACAGAGTTAACGCTCATATCATCGAATAACTGACTATTCATAAATCCCCTACGTGCATCCAATAATGCTACACAAACTCGGTCAGAGGACTACACGCAATCCGTTTTTAGCCTAGTCCGGACTCAAGCTAAACTCGGGTGAATATCAAATTCACAGACCAAAGTAGCGATACCGGTCTACTTTGATCCAACAAACCGACCCCAGTGACAACACTGATCCACTGATGCGAGCCTGGAAGATACATCAACGGTCACAACCGATCATATGAATAAAGACTTCCCCCATCCCAACTCTTCTCATTTTTCTAAGTCAAACATAATCCAGACTATCTCCGGTTCACTACCTAAATTCAGTCAACACACCCACACATATCACTAGGTCTGTTCATGACTCACGAGGCTACTAAGTTATGAACTACTAAGGTTCTCAATCACAACAAGGAGATAATAATAACACTAATTCTATACAACAATAATATGGCATGTCGAACATGATTAAACAAGTTTGTAAAGCATGAATAATCTCTACATTAAAACATGGAATGCATGAACAGCCTATCACAGTATCAATATACACCTAAATAGGTTTCATTGATAACTTACTACTGGGTGTCCAAACTTCTCATGTAAGCTAACCGTAATTAAGTATCCTCTAATATAATAATGCGGTAAAAAGAAAACTGGAAACTAATGTCGTTTTGCACATGAAATATCGTGCTCTATGACTATCAGTTATACGTTCTTAATTAATAAATATTCATTTTCTAAAATTATTCTTTAAAACTATTTCTCATTATAACTAATTTAAAATAAAATATTTATGTAATATATATATTTGTTAATTCTTTTCTGCATGAATAGTAACATTTCCTTATTTTATAAATTATCTTTAATTTATTTCTTTTTTGATAAAATTTCGTAAATTCTAATTATAACACCTAACTTGTCATTTCATGTTTTTAAATTCTTAGATGTAATTATATAAAATTATTAATGTCTAATTACAACACATACGTTTATCATTTCATGCTCGTTAATTTTCAGACATAAATGCAGCAAAATATCTCGTTATTTATTACTAAAAAATGTTATCTAATACCATATATTAGCATTCCATGCCAAATATGCATATTAACAACATTAATATATCTAACTAAATATTTAAGCGATAATAATTGTAAAAACATCTAATTGAGAGGTGAGATCTTGCCTCGGTGCGTCGAACAAGTCGACGTCGTCAGCACGGGTCAGATCGGACGCAGTGGAGCACACCATCGGAAGAAACTCCGACAAGGGGTAGCGGGTCGGGGCTGACGGTAGTGGTGAGGCGGCGACGAGCTTGGGTCGGCATCGGGTAGCGGCAAGAGGTGGGTCGGCATGGTTGGGTTCGAGGAGGTGGAGGCCGATGTGGGGGAAGGAGAGGCGGCGTCGGGTGACGTGCTCGGGGTGGGGAGGCTGAGCGGGGGCACGATCGACGTCGGCAGCGGTCAGGTCAACGAGCTTCGGCGTGGATCTGATAGGGAGGTGATAGAGGAGAGAGGAGAGATAAGAGAATTGAGAGGCGGCTGCGTTTTGAAACGGGGTACGGTTTTGGTTACGGGGTTATATATATTAAACTAATTACGTAATAATTATCTATAAAAATTGTACCAGTTATATTAATACAACCACCAATATGCAACTGAAGAAATAATACTATAAATTGTACAATTAAACAATAATAATTAACAAAACATATACTTATTTTAAAAATCAAATAATTATGGAATAATTATCTACACAATAAAACGTACCAGTTGTGCTAATACGATAGATAATATGCAATAGTAAAAATAATACAATAAATTATACAAATAATACATAATTAATAATACAACATAATACATGAATAATACGTAATAGTAACAATAATACAATGTATTATTTAAAATGATACGTAATAGTATCGATAAGACAACAGATTAATTCTAGAAATTTTTACTGCACTAAGTTAATTTATAAATATCAAAATCATTTAAATAAATATATAATCGGATTTTTAATCATAAAAATTCTAGAAAATCGAGAAAAATACAAATACTTTTTTAAAATACCGAAAGATTATTTAACTAGTATCAAAATTCACGGTCATTACACTACTGGTCTCCATCTGCTAAGTTGATTGGGGCATAGTATGTAGCATGCTTGTCCGTTGCTTGGTAATGAGCTTGCACTTTAGCGAATAGGAACACCATAACAGTTGGCCCCTTTCGCTTGGAGTCGACTTGAGCCGGGTTTGAGTGAAATCAAATTAGCTTTGGACAGATGCGGAAGCGTACTGGAAAAGAAACTAAAAAGTCTCTTCAGATTTGATGTAGCTAACATCATTATACATTACTTTTAATTATCGCAGCTCCGTTTTCCTAGCAGATTATGGGCTGTTCGAGGTGAGTGGGTTATGCCTTGATATTAGAGAGGGCGCTTTGAGTTTTAAGAATTAACCCTGATCGTTGGACGAAGTTTGATTTGGCCGATCAAATTCCGACAGCTGTAAGGTTAGCTGCCTATATATAGAAGTTGGGTCACAAGGGTGGCGGTTGCTATCTCTTCAAATTCCCTTTAGAGAACTATTGATCTTCTCTGTTCATCTCTTCCGGTGATCAACTCTTCAATCTCCAATAGCTTTCAAACCTGTGGATCATCGAGCTCTATTGGCGGATATTCACTCTAAGGTGACTTCATCGTAGAAAAAGATGATGTACTGGAGATTTGATATCCCGAAAGCATATGATTTGCTGGCTCTGATGAGGTCGAAGGCCATATTCGATCATGGGCCGGAATGAGGTCCGCTCTACTTGAGGCATCTGGAGTTTGGCTTGTGGTTGCCTCTGCATCCTTTCCTCAAGCAGGTGTTCATGGCATTTGGGGTATCGTCAGCACAGATGAAGCCGAATGCCATTGCTATCTTGGTGTGTTCGTGGTAATCTACCACTGGCTAGGGATAAGGCATTCCCTACGGGTCTTGTGCCAGTTGGTGGTGGTGAAGGTAAACCAAAATGAGCCCCACTTCCAAATAATGGGTAAGTTTAGGCTCCTCATCGGCCTTACTGACTCGAACAAGGGTGAGAAGGAAAAGTTCGTATGGATCGTGGGTGACAACCTAGAGTTGGGCTGCTCTGACTAGCCCGAAATAAGGAGGAAGGCACTCATGGGAGGCGAACTATCTCCTGATGAGAGGGAAGTACTTAACTTGATCAAGTCATACGCTGGCTCTCGTCGATGGACCATCTGCTAAACAAGTTAGTTTTGTGAGTTGTCGGTGTGTTGGTCAAGCCTGCTACCACCCAGGATATAGAGAGGGCTTCAGCCTTTATCATAGGGGGAGCAGAAGAGGCACCAACGCCTACTGTTCCTTTGGCTACCCCCGAGGAGGAGTCGTCTACCAGGACTGTGAAGTGTCTTCATCAGGACATTCCTCCTACAGAGGCTAAGGCGGCCGAGGAGGAGGAGCCAGCTTATGCCCTCATCCGTAGATAGAGGAGGCAACCTAGAGGGGAAGATGAGTAGGAGGCACAGGTGGCATCTAAGATGATGGAGATGGAGGTCATCCATCTAGATTAGTCTTCTCCTGACAGGTCTGACGAGTCTCCTCAAGGAGGGGGAGCCAAAGCCATAACCCGTGATAGCGAAGCGAGGTCATCCGCTGGTCATGGCGAGTCATCTCGCTATGAAAAAGAGCCTGCTGTGGAGGAACTTTAGCCTTCCTTAGGGCTAAAGTATCCTTTCCTCCATCGCGTTAATGAGCTCAGCGACGAGGAGTGGTAGAAGATGTATGGGTACCTCGTTGGGACTTCTTGGGGCGGTCAATGGTATGTGCAAGAACCCGACCCTGAGCACCGCTTTGAGGCCACTCACTATCTTGATGCTAGGGGAATAGTTCTTGACTCTCGAGTAGCTCAGTCGAAGGCCGTTGAGCAATTCTATCTTCCTCGGGACGACGAGTACATAAGGAGGGTACCTAATACTGTTCTCTATTTGAGCCTTCGAAGCTATCTGGTGCGAGTCGCTCTGATAGAGTAGGAGATGTTTGGTCGGATAGAGCACATCCGGACTACTTATCTCAAGCTCTTAGGGGAGGTTGATTCCCTGAGGGCTAGCAGAGGGGTTGACTCGAGGCGAGCTACTAAGGAGCGAGCTCGAGAAGCCGCCAAGGTCGAGAAGCTTAGGTAGGAGATGGGCGAGAGCCGAAGGAAGGCCGAGGGACTAGGCAAGGTTCTCCAGGAGAGGGACCGTGCTAGGACATAGGTCAAAGTGGAGAAGTTGGTGGCGATGCATGCGCAACGTTAATTGACCGAGAAGTAGGCATAGCTCACCAAGATACAAGGGGAAGTTGCCCATCTGAAGTCTAAAGGTTACCACCAGGAGGTCGTTGGGAAGTATCGCCAGATGTTAACCAGAAAAACTAAAGTGGCGATAACTTGCAAGGTCGGGTACGACTACCTATTAACGCAACTCCCAGCCGAGACGAGAAACCCACATGGTCGCTTTCACTACCCTCCACTCGTGGCCAATTGTTTGGATGAGTTGATAGAGGTGGAAGCTCTTGGGGAAGGATTCGATCTAAACGAGGATAAGGATGACTCAGACGAAGGAGGAGACTGCTCAACTCCTCCACCGACTGCACCCAGGAGCTCCCCGCCTCCGACTCTAGGAGCCGGTATAGACTTCCCTTAGCTTCTTAGGACCTTCCTGCCTTTTGGCTTTTGTATTGTATAAATACATGCTGTGTATCTTGTAAATGTCTCTTATATATGAATGAAGAAGCATTTTTTGGATCTAAAGTTGTTTTCTTGTGTTGCACAATTTTGATGTGTCTTCTGTATGAGTTAGCTTCAATATAGACTTGTAGACTGAGCAAACTTCGAGGGGGCTCGTCCTCTACCGAGAGGAGATATCTCGAACTTGAGTAGATTATCTCTGATTGATTGTCTTTTTGTCTAAGTGTTGAGAACTTCAAGTGTCGACTCGGGAGGACTCGTCCTTCATTGAGAAGAGATATCTTGCGCTCGAGTATTCGTCCATGTAGTTTGGTCTGGCCTAAGTGTTGAATCCATTTGGCTAACTGCTCTCGATGTCTGAGCATCTAAGCTTCTTAGATGAGTGTTCAAGAAGTATTCCTTTGAAGTCTTCTATTGGCTATCATGGGTCGACTAAGAACTGGTCGAATGCTTGCCAAATAAGCATAATTTAGTGAGCTTCTAGAGACCTTTATTAGGTAGTTGAAACATCATTGTTAGAAATGATGTGATGATGTTGTCAGATGTCAGAGAATTATCGTCACTTTGATTTTTGAGCGAAGGGGCACAGTGTAAGGAAAAGCACTGCTTCGAGTGAACCGTTTGAGATTTTGAGGTGAATCTCGCCCGTTCATTTTGAAATGAGACAACTGTCTAGATTAATCCACGTGTCCTCTATGGAATACTATAAATAGCTCACTGGGGTGAAGAAGAATTTTTTACGAACTCTTGCCCTAAAATCTTCAGCGCTTCTCTTAATCTTCAAGTCTCCTTACAAAACATAGATCTTTTTATAGCTTCTCAGACCTCCACCACCAGTCGGAATGAGGAGAGGATCACTCTTCTCTGACCGATCTGCTCTAAGGTCTGCGATGGTGATTACGAGTAATATTATGATCTATATGACATTCCTAGGGCCTTCACATTAGGGGCTCCCAATAGGGGTGAGCCGGTGTATCGATATAGAGAGAACCGAGTACCGCTGTACCTTGCTCATCTTGAGTATGGTCTACGGCTACCACTCCATCCCTTCATTAGGGATGTGTGCATTGCTTTGGGGGTTCCCCTCTCTTAATTTACCCCAAACGCTATTGGAGTGCTGGTGGGGTTTGTTGTGATCTGCCACTAGGTTGGTGTCTCACCGACCATGCGACTGCTTAGGTACTAGTCGGCATCAAGTTGACAAGGAGAGACCCGCACTACTTCTTTCACTACAGTGGAAGTTTCAAGTTCGTCACGGACCCTCCAGAGTCTAATAAGGACTATAAAGAGCACTTCATGTGGGTCTTCAGGGTTGATGACATTCTTGCTTTCCCCAATTGGCCTAAAGTAGCCAAGGATATTCTAAGGCTGAGTCCTCTCGACTCTAAGGGGAGGCGGCAACTAGAGAAGATCTGTGCCTACGCCGGGTCCCTAGAGAGGGACAATCTTTTCGAGATAACATCTCTGAGCAACGGGTGTGTCCATGATCTTGCCCTCCACTGCTAACCAGACGAGGGCGAGCTTGCTAGCCCTCCCCCTCAAGGGAGAGTTGGGGCTCTACCTCGCGGCCCCAGAAAGAGGTTGAGGGGGAGTCTTGTCTTAGAGGAGATGGCCGGCTTGAGAACAAGAGTGGCCGAAGTAGCTGCCGAGCTGGTGGCGCAACCGAGGAGGTCGAAGAAGGCAAAGGCTAGGGACTAAGGGTCCAGTAGGCCGGCCGAGTCGATCCGGGTCGACTCGAATGAGATACAGCGGTTATTTAAAGATCCATAGTCGACCGAGGGGTAGTAAGAGGACGTCCAAGCTTATCGACCGTACGATGTCATCATCATTGGCGACTCTTCCCCTCTTAGGGTAGAGGGGGCAACCCCAACTATCGAAGAGGCAGAAGTTAGGGCCCCTGTCAAGGAGACAGTCGGGCCGAGTTCTGCGGCTGAGCTACCCCATATGCTAGGCAAGGAGCCTATGGAGACATCCAGGGGTGTTGATGAGAAATCAGTGCCTTCGGAAGCATCTGAGGCCGCCAAGATGGTCGATGTGAGGAGAAAGGTCTGGCCCTTCCGCCATAGGCTCAAAGAGATTACTCACTAATATTGGGACATGGTGAGGGCTCTGCTGCTGGGAGAGCTATGGGCCCATTGATCGTCTAGGGAGGAAGTTCTCAAAAGTGATAGGTTTTTCCCGGAGGAGCCAATGGACATGGAGTTTTCGATCATGCAATCCTTAACTGCCCCGATCGACGCTGTACTACTGTTTACCCTCCCAAAAGACAAGAGGATCTTGAGGGAAATACCAAGTGTTAGTGTGCATTTGGCCCTCAAGGCCTACTTGGTCCGAGGGGCTCTACTAGAGTATGAGCTATTCGACCGGACCGTGTACATGCACGAGACGACACAAGGATGGCATGCGAAGCTGGCCCAGGAGAAGTTGGCCAAGGAAGAGGCAGGACAAAGAGTCACTGCCTTGGAGGCCGAGTTACGCAGTAGGGAGGATGCTTGGCGTCGGGAGCTGGATGAGAAGGAAAGGCTCTTGAAGGGCTACAGAATCTAGTGCTCCAAGCATATGGGTTCCATCGATGATCTCTAGTGGGAGGTGGCCCGAATGAAGGAAGAGGTCGGCCGTTTGCAGCAAGGTCTTACCGAGAAGGATGGCCGACTAACTGCTTTGGCTAGGGAGGTCGAGTTCAAGAGGCGCCTGAAGGTGGCACCCGAGGAGGACGCTCAATCGAGTCGTCTCTCAATCAAGCAGCTAAGGCGAGACCTCAAGGAGGAGTGGTCAACCTATTATTTGTCAGTGACAATTATCAAGGACTTGGAGGGTCGTCTTACTTACATGGACTTAGAGCAATATAAGAAGAAGATCATCAACGACTGGTGCCATGGCCCCTTGGGTAAAACTAAGGTAGCCTTGGCTTGCAAGGCCGGTGTCGACTATCTGGCTTTGTTACTCCCCCTGGCTCTTGTCCCGTGCCAGGTCGTCTTAACCCCCCCGTGTCTATTGTTGTCTTGACCCCTTAAATGAGATCGAGGTGAGCAGAGCAGGGGTAAACCTAGCATTGGATGATGACGATGATGAGTCGGGGGAGGACCTTGAAGAAGACCCTCCCGCCTCGTCTCTAGCTGTCGCTGCTGAGCTCGCTGCTCCTATCACCACTGAAGCCCTTGGCAACGTTGCTGCTGTTGTCGAGAGACTATCAAGCCCTACTCCTAGATCCTATCGAGAGCTCTAAAGGCTCGTATCTCTTCGGTGTTGTTTTATTTTTTTTGTATATCGACATGCTGTTGGGTCTTTTTGTTTTGATGATGTTTAACAAATAATTTACCACTAATATTGTTTGTCTAGTATTTGTGTATTTTTATTTATTGTAGACAAACAACATGTTGGAGGATGGATGGAATCGAGCTTTAACGATTATATCCAATGAAGGTTGGCGGAATAGTGGAATAAAACCATGCAATTCAAGTTAAAGATTTAAGTTCAAACTTCATCTGCAAGTTTACCAAGTTGAGCTTCATCGAAGATCTAGATAGCTTGGGTAATTTAGTTTAGGTTTTATATTATGTGTGTTAAGTACTCTAAGCTCAATATCATATATACACACATTTTATTGGTTTCTATGTATATTTGGTTATATATATATATATAT
>BQKN01062999.1:233216-252543 GCA_022839385.1 Asparagus kiusianus
CTCTTGATCTATAAAAAAGTTTTTCTTAAACTCAATTCTAGCATTTTATATGTTTGATCTTAAATTCGTAAGCTAGATTTCATATTGAGTTTAATTGTTTTTATTGAATCTCTTTGTTCACACATAACCATTGAGCTTATTGTATTTCATACATAGTATAATTTGGGTTATGGGGAGTGTGACATTGAGAGTAAGCTTACATTGTGTTCTCATCCATTGTAGAGAACAAATTTATTTGTATTGTGGGCCTAATTGTGTTGAACACTTTGTATTACACTAGTACACCAAGAGGTGTGTGTGGTGAGAGACGGGGTTGTCCCAAGAGGAGTGGGGTAGGGTGGTAATGCCTAGAGAGAGGTTGTAATTCCTAACACTTGAAGGAGACACGGGCTAGAGACCAACACTTGATGTGGTAGTTAATGTGTTTATATTGTGAGATTGTGAACGTTGATCGATGAGCGTTGAAAACCGATATTGTGTGGTGTAAACGTTTTAGGGTGATCGTTGAAAACCCGGTATAATAGTGGATTTCTCCCAGGGAGTGGGGAGCGGAGATGTAGGACGAAAGGTCCGAACTCCGTGATCATTTGATTGTGTTTGAGTTTGCATTGGCGTTCATTTATATTTGTGCTCATTGCTCATATCGTCTTTGTCTCATTATTTAGTTTGTCCACTATATTGTTTACATTTGTTTGTTTCACCCTTGTGTTAGTTGTATATCATTGCATATATATCTTGTCATACATTATACTTGCTAGGATATTTATCAATAAGTTTTAATTTGGTAATAAATCGGATTAGATTAGCATAAATCCTATTCACCCCCCACTAGGGTTCTTTCCTAGTAGCATTAGGGTGCTTTCACATGCCTTACTGTAGATAAACATGGATATTGTAATAAAGCTTGTAATAAACTTTATTGGAATAAAGATCGACTTTGCTCTCATTCTGAGTCTGTCTTTATTTACTCCTTGTTTTTGCTTTGCTTTATTAGCTCGTAGCTTTGTTCTGATTGGAAGAACAAGTGTTGATTGTCATACGCCGACCATACTGAGAAAACCCAATTGTTGAGGGGTCGAGACGACTGGCTCATGTCACACTGCTTATGGGTGAGATGTCTGAGTATTGTTGATGAGAACTGGTAGGTAGACTTGCCTAAGTCTCTTTGTCAAAGACGATCGAACATCTAAACTCCATGCTTTGCGTTTACTCGTGACGGCGCCAAGGGCTTTTTTGGCAGAGTGACAACCCGGAGATTGGGTGCCCAGAACTTACGTAGACGCCTGGGTCTTTGGCAAAAGGACAACCTGATGGTTAGGTGCTCAGGTCTTATGTAGACGCCTGGGCCTTTGGCAAAAGGACAACCTGGAGGTTGGGTACCCAGGTCTTGCGTAGACGCCTGGGTCTTTGGCAAAAGAACAACCCAGAGGTTAGGTACTCAGGTCTTATGTAGGCGTCTGGGTCTTCAATATCCCCATGATAGTCGAGTGGTGATTGTGGGAGTCGACCATATGGTTAGTGCATTGGGTTTATTCCTGAAAAGACACAAAGGGCTTAGTATTCCTGCATAAATTGGGCACTATGGAAGTGCAAGACAGCAATTGAGTTAGTTTTAATAAGAATTTCATTGATATGAAATGAAATTTACAGAATTATCAAAAATAATGGCGCATGTGCTCGATATTCTAGGGATGCCGGAAGACTCTTCCATTTGGGGCCCTTAGTCGTAGGTGCCAACTTGCAGCTCCTCTAGGATTGTGTAGGGGCCTTCCTAGTTGGGTGCTAGCTTACCTCTCCTAGTGTCTTTGTTGAAAACAGCCTTATGGAGGACTAGGTCATCGGCATTGAATCTCCTTGGTCGGATTTTGCTGTTAAAGTGGCGGGCGATTCGCTGCTGATTGGTGACCTGGGTCCGGAGTGCTTTCTCTTGGGTTTCTTCTAGGAGGTCGAGGCCAACTCGGAGTCCTATTGAGTTTGTGTCTTCTTCGAAGTGTTGTAGTCCAATGGTCGGCATGCCTACTTTAACGGGCGTGACTACTTCAGCGCCATAAGCTAGCTTGAATGGCGTCTTCCCAATCAAGTTTTTGTGGATCGTGCGATACGACCAGAGGATACTAGGTAGCTCTTCAACCCAGTTCCCTACTATGGTGTCTACCTTCTTCTTCAGTGCTTACATGATGCAATTATTAGCAGCCTCTGCAAGTCCATTGGATTTGGGATGGACGGCAGAGGAAAATTTGAGGTGAATGTTGTATTACTCGCAAAATCTGCGGAAGCCTCCGTTGTCGAATTAGGTACCGTTGTCAGTTACAAGGGACTGAGGTACGCCAAAATGGCAAACAATGGACTTCCACACTAAACTCGTGACGTCGCTCTCACTGATCTTGGTTAGTGGTTCGGCTTTGATCTATTTGATGAAGTAGTTAATCTCCACAATAAGAAACTTCCTTTGCCCCGATGCTTAGGGGAGAGGTCCCAGCAGATCTAGCCCCCATTGGGCAAAAGGTATTAGGTTCAAGATGGAAGTTAGCTTGGTTGCTGTTGCTCAAGGGATGGACGGAAAAAGTTGGCACTTTCGGCATGAGAGACGAGTCGGCTTGACTCGGCTAAGATAGTCGGCCAATAGTACCTCTGAAGGATGACTTTCTGCACAAGGGTTCGGGCCCTAGGATAGTTTCCACAGGTGCCCTCATACACCTCCTAGAGTACATAGTTGGCCTCTGGTGGCCGAAGGCAACGCAGATAGGGTTCTATATCGCTGGTGGAGTAGGACATTTGGTATAGTTATTCATTGATCATGAGATAACGATGAGAATTCCTTTGTAGACACCTAGCTTTAGCATGATCTTCTAGTATAATGCCCTGTGCTAGGTAAATTATGATAGGATCCAACCAATAGGGCAACACAGGCACCTCAATCTCCATAACAGTCTCTAGCAACTTGGAGATGCTAGGTCGTTCGAGGGTGTCGGTGTAGATAGGCCCCGAGTTGATTCTTGAGCTTGTCAACCCGAGCTTTGAGAGAGCGTCTGTTTGAGCATTAAGAGCGTGGGGGACTTGGGCTATTTTGAACTCTGTGAAACTAGCCAAAAGTTCTCTGGTAGCTTTAAGATATAAAGCCATCCTTGAATCTTTCGCTGCATATTGTCCATTGACTTACTGGACGACCAATTGTGAGTCGGTGAGAATGTAGAGGTGTTCTGCCTTTAGTTATTGTGTCGCTCTAAGGCCAGCGAGAAGCGCTTCATATTTGGCTTCATTGTTTGATGCTGAGAAGTCAAAGGAGATGGAGTGTTCATGCGTTAACCCGTCTGGGCTTCGCAAAACCACCCCTGCTCCACTGCCGACTTCTCCAGAGGACCTGTCCACTTTCAATAACCACCATGAGGTATACTTAGGTGCATCATATTCTAGGGTGTGACAGATCTGAGGAGCAGGTGTTAGGACTACGGGATGTGCTAGCTGATGAGATGCAAAAGTATTAGTAGCTCATCACTTAGGGAGGTCAACTCAATCAGGAAGTCGGCTAAGGCTTGAGCTTTGATTGTCATCATGGGCTCGAACTGGATATCATGTCCACTGAGTTTGATTGCCCAGGCGATCATCCTCCCTGATATGGTAGGGCTGCCTAGTGCTTTCTTCAAAGGTAGGCTCATCCGCACAATGATGGAATGAGCCTGGAAGTAGGGACAGAGTCTCCTTGCAGTGATGATAAGGACAAAGGCAGCCTTCTCTATAAGGGAGTAGTTGAGGTTGTCCGCTTTGAGGATCCGGCTCACATAGTAGATGAGCTTTTGAATATTCTCTTCTTCTCGAATAAGTACGGAGCTGACTGCTTCGGAGGTGACGGTCATGTACAGATACAATGTCTCTCTTCCAATAGGCTAACTTAGTAGTAGTTTAGTACTCAAATAGACTTTGAGATCTTGAAATGCTTCACTGCATTTAGTCGTCCAAGTCATGCTCTCCTTCAAGTTCTTACTTCCCTATAGAGTATTGAAGAATGGGAGGCTCTTCTCGACAAATTTGGAGAGGAATTGGCCTAGAGCCGCAATCTTCCCATTCAGCTTCTGAATGTCTTTCAAAGTGCGTAGCTCAGGCAGTTGCTCTATGGTGGCTATCTTCTCGGGCTTGATCTTTATGCCTCTCTGGGTGATCATGAACCCTAAGAATTTCCCTGATTGCACTCCTAATGCACATTTAGCAGGATTAAGCTTCATTCGGTAATGCAGGAGAGTGGAGAATATCTCGTCAAGGTCTAATATGTGGGCCGATGCTTGCTTTGATTTTACCAGCAAGTCGTCCATATAGGCTTCCAGATTGCGACCGATCTGGTGCTTAAAGATCTTGTTGTCAAGTCTCTAATAAGTAGTCCCTACGTTCTTCAAGCCAAACGACATCATCTTAAAGCAATAAGCGGCTAAATCAGTGATGAAGAAGGTCTTCTCCTGATCATGCCCCTGCCATGAAGATCTTGTTGTAGCGAAGAAGGTGTCCATGAAGCTAAGCAACTCATGGCGCACACTCTCGTCAACTAACTGATCGATTCGAGGTAGGGTATAGCTATCCTTGGGATAAGCTTTATTGAGGTCGGTGAAGTCCATGTACATCCTTCATTTGTTCAGTACTTTCTTCACCAATACAACATTGGCTTACCACTATGGGTATTGGACTTCCCGGATGAAGCTAGCTCTAAGGAGTCTCTTGACTTCGTAGGCCGCCGCCTTCTGGTGTTCTGGGCTAAGATATCTCCTCTTCTATCGAACATGCCTTGTATGATTGTTAAGAGCAAGCTCATGGCTGATCACTTCGGGGAGAACCCTCAGCATGTCTTCTGATCCCCAGGCGAATACATCAATGTTTGCCTACAGGAACTTGGTCAGAGCTCCTCGTAAGGGCTCTACTAGACTAGACCCAATATTGACCGTCTTTGATCCTTCTTGGTCAATGGGTATCTCTTGAAGCTCTTCCACTGGTGACGTTCTCTGCCGCTCTATTTTCTTCTCTAACTGGGGGCATGCTTTCTCATTGGGCATATGACGTCTTGCGTGCCCTTACCCTTGGTCGAGAGCAGGTAGCATGACCTGGCCTCTCTCTAATTGCTCCTGAAGACTCCTACTCCATTAGGAGTTAGGAACTTAACCATCTGGTGGTAAGTTGAAGGAATGGCTAGCAAGAGCTGGAGGGTGGTTCAGCCTAGGATAACATTGTGGGCCGACTTGAGATCCATTACCGGAAACCAGACTTGGATGGTGGCTTGCCTAGGGTACTCTCTGACTGTTAGGGGGAGAATAATCATCCCTTTTAGCAAAAGAGAATGACCAGTGAACCTAATGAGGGGTCCTCTACAAGGGAGCAGACAAGACTTATCGATACCCATCCGGTTGAAGGCATCGACATACAAGACTTCCACCGAACTCCCTATGTTGACCCTGATTCGCTTCACCTGATAGCCATCAATTGCTGTGTTTATGATGGTAGGATCATCATGAAGTGTCTGAACGACTTGCAGATTGGTGACCCCAAAAAGATATGGACTCCTTCACCTTCACCCTCTTCTGGTCTTGATCGACTTGCAACGCCCTCTTAGCATATCTCTTCTAGGCGTTGTTGGACGACCCTCCAATAGTAGGACCACCGCTAATTGTGTTGATGACACCTTTGTGGCTAGGCTCCGGGTGTCGGCTATCTTGTAGCGGTTAGGGATGGGGTGACCGCGAGTGGGATTTGTTATTGTCTCTGGTGGGAGTTGCTTCCTTATGATCCCGTCGAGAGATGAGGTTCTTCAGACACCCCCTCTTGATCAAGTCCTCAATATCCCTCTTCAGGATTCAGTTTCATTGGTGGGGTGGCTGTGACCCTGATGGTAATGGTAGAACTGCCTGGTGTCTTAGTGCTTGGGTTTTGACCTCATCTGAGGAGTGAGCTCCTTGAGGTGTCCCTCCTTTTGAACCATGGTGAGGGCATTGGTGAGGGAGGTATCGAAGATGGTGAGAGCTAACTTCGGCACTGGGTCCTTGTGTTAGTCCCTCTTGTCGGACCAATTAGAGCAAGAGTTAACTCTCAGAGGGTCCATTGGCCACTCTTGCCTTGCAAGGAGGCCTCTGGGTGCTCCTGGTGTCGACGCCACCACTAGTACTACTGTTGGAGTCGACGGGATGGCTGGTGCTGATGGTGTGGTTGAAGTAGTGGTAGTGGAGGTTCTTGCAACCATGGTTGAGCCTTGTAGGTACGGGCATCCTCTATGTTCATGTACCCATTGGCCTTGGCCATCAATTGCTCATAGTTGGCGACTGGCTTCTTGGCAAGCGAGTCGGCTAACTCATTACTGATGCGACATAAACATGTACCAAAAATGTTACAAGTGCACAACCGTGTCAAGTTATAGTATAAAAGTATCGATCCCATGAGGAAGGTGATTTTAAGAGATTATTAGAATTGGTTCTTATGTTTTGTGCGTGACAAAAATAGGATTAAAGAATAAGTGTGATTATGGAGAGAGATATGATGAGTGATTGTTTTGAATATATGCAAGTAACAATAAATTAAATTTTAGAGGAGAGAAGAATGAATCAAAGAATAAAATAAAAAGCAAGAATAAAAAGAGTGAAAAACAAGAAAAAAAAGATGGAAGATTCAATATGAGAAATCTAGAATTGAATCCACTAGCTAATCTCAATTACAAAATACAAACTATTCTCTTTTTATCATATTTCACTTTAGATTTATTAAGCATAGACTATCAAACCATTTAAGGAAAATATAACCTATCAAATTATCATCTAAGAAAAATTAGATTCATGACAAGAACAACAACAAGATAGTAATCCTAGAATTCATAAGTATATTCTATCAAACCACTCAAGATAAACATATATTATCAAATTCTTCTTCTATCAATTAGTTCTCTGGTTGATTATCCTATACATGATCATTTTAAGTGTAAGAGAATAATTTGCATAACATAAAGGAAATTAGACTAGTTTCATATAATTCTAAGATTCCTACAAGAATTAATTTCACATCTTAAGAAATAAAAATAAGAAGAAAAAGAACTAATTATAAAATAAAAAGAAAAGAAAAATCTAAACTATGAACAAGAAAATAAATCTACTCTATAAATTAAAGTGCAAAAAGAAAATAAAAAGACAAGAAAATAAATCTACACTACAAGCATGAATGTAAATCTAACTAATAAGAAATAATAAAGAAATTACTAAAAAAAATAAAAGAGAAAAATAAAAGAAATGCAAACCTTTAAACTTTTCTTCATCTCCATCATCATCATCCAACAAAGAGAAAAAGATTTGTAGTGGTGAAAACTTATTTGATTAATTATAACAAAAGTTACAAATTTGGAAAGCCTTCTCAATTAAGAGGTGGCCCTCCTCTCCAAATAGAGTTACAAATTTTTTTACACCATTAACCCCTCAGTCTCTATCCCTATTTATAGTAAATATCAGTGAATATGAGCCCTTGGATCAAAATCTTATCCAAAACAATCCATTTTCAGTCTTTGATGCGTAACAAAATGTCTGACATCTATGCTCCAATAAAAACTTTGACTTCACGGTTGGCTTCGTCTCGCCGAGATAGGCGATTTTCATATATTATATGTTAAATTCTGACTTCCGGATTGGGAGATATCGTTATTTCTTTGCGGCCAACCATCTTGAATACATTTGTTTTCATATTTGATTTTTTTATTTTCTCCGGCTTTTATAAGCTACCCGACTTGATTATGGGCTTGGGTTTTTTGGCTCTTGCTTGTGTTCTTCATTTAATTCATGAGTTTTTATTAAGAGAAGAGATCTTGGGTTTTATTCTTGATTAACCTGTAATTAAAGATAAAAACAATTATTAGTGGTATATTTATTCATGTAAAATAGATAATGATGGTATAAAATTATAATAAAAATATGATTATTAATTACTCTGCAGGCCGGCGATGAGTACGGACATGGCAACTGTACTCCCTGGGTCGTTGACCTCCAGCCTCTTTGCCTAGAATATTTTAAAATAGGGCCAGAGGCTCTCTTCGGGCCCCTACCTCATCTGGATCAGTACATGAGGGTGGAGCTTCTGCTTGGTGTCAGCCAGGAAGTGGTTGATGAACTTCTAGCTGAGCTGTTAGAAGCTACTAATGGATTTCTTCTCAAGAGCATTCCACCAGAGCTTAGCACTCCCTGAAAGAGTGATAGGGAAGCATCGATAGATAACTGCTTCCGAAGCTTGGAGCATGCTCATTACATCATAGTAATTCTGAACATGCTCAGAGGGATCTCCCTCTCCTTTGTATTTCTCCACGTGAGGCACCTTGAACCTCTCACATGGGCATGCATGATGTCGTTGGAGAGGGGGGTGTTACACCCGATGGCGTCGACAACCGGTTTGTATACTTGGTCATATCTTGAGGCTCTTATGGTAGCTGAAGAAGCTGGAGAGGCATGATGGTGGAGAGTCTTGGAGACCACTCCCTTAGCACGCTCCCCTAGGTGGCTCATATCGGGACTCTCGCTAGTGATCTCCTGATGATGGCGATGATGTTCACGATGAAGCGGCGGGCTTGTGTGCTTGACGTGGCCCATAACTGCTTAGCAGTGTCATGAGGAGTCTGCGGTGAGACGTCTCGGTGTGCTCTAGAAGGGTGAGCTTCTGATCACTGGTCCCCAGAAGGTGGAGGGAGAGATAAGGTAGCTCGCTACGGCTGTGGAAGCTGACTGAGAAATTCGTCAGTAAAGACGACAAATTGCTCTTTGAAAGACCGAGAGAGCTGGTGAGCTGTTTCCTCAAGTTGGGTTCGAGTAATATAGCTATGGTGTCATTCTACAGGGTGAGACTGATCAGACCCTTGTTCAGAACCACACATTTTTTCTTAAAAAAGAAAAGAAGGCCCCACGGTGGGCGCCAAACTGTTGATGGTTTATATGATCACACAACTAGTTGCATTTAAGATTGGATGAGGTTGTTAAAGATTGATGATGGGCCGCTTTCTTCCCTGACTTTATGTCTAGTTCTTGAATTAGATGGTCAAAAGATCTGCACATGTAGAAACACGTAAGAGGGCGGGGATTGGTTCTCCCGTGGTTTCTCCGACAGTCAAGTTAGCTGATGAACTTGAGTGGGGAAAGGAGAAGTAAGTGAGTTCTTGTTGTGCATTATAATTTTGCAGAATTAGATAATTTAGATCAGCATCCAGAATTCGGTCCCTTGTGGATTGAAATAGTACATGTATTTATACCTAAGGTATAAAGGTAGATTGGTCACTTCGGCCGAGCATAGGAGGGTGGTGGTAAAGTATGGCCTGGAAGCTGAGTTAGCCTCTACTTTACAGGTGTCAGCTGGCGACTAGAGAAGAGATCACTTCATCATTAAATGTAAAGTGATCGACAGCATGGTAGGGCCCATATGGTTTGATGAGTCATAAAGGCTATCGAGGCCAGACATATGATGCATCTGTCATGCATTAATTATAATGTTGACACGTAGTTACTGAGAATAAACTCGAGGCAGAAGATGTCATTTACCTTCGGCGAGAAGTAACGCCTTTCAAGTCAGCTTCGTAAGGCGTCTGGCAAATGATCGAGTGGACTCATGGTGAGTCATCTTCAACAAAAGGCAGGCAACAAGTTTTGTCTTTCGAGTCGACATGAAGGAATGTCTAGTCGTCAAGTCGGTGGAGTGGTCGTCCCTACTGGTCTTCGGTCACCAAGTTGATTTGGGCATAGCGTGTAGCACACTTGTCCATTGCTTGGCAATGAGCTTACACTTTAGCGAATGGGAACACCATAACACCTACTTTAAGAAGTTCAACAAATATTATTTTCACAAGGATTCAACAACAAATATCACGGATTATAAACCCCTAAAAATACTGAATATTAATCTCCACAGAGAAGTCGACATATAGCATTTATATGCTTGTTATAAACCCCTAAAAATGCTAAATATTAATCTCCATAGAGAAGTCATTCTGCCTAACCAAACTAAATCACAATCAAATAACATCTGACTTGACACGATTGACTTGATTGGCTGACATCTCGCGTAACCGAGTTAAAAGGTAGTACTACTCGGCCAACCTCTTAATTGACCACCAGCGATATGACTCGGCCCCCTAATTAGCTGACATCTCACATAACCGAGTCAAAAGACTGTACTTCACGGCCCTGAACCTGAGGAGTCAAAAGATGACAGTTACCTCAAACCCCTCGCTAGCTGACTACTCTCGCATTACCTGCTCTGACAACATCATCATTACTATAGACCCAATAGTCTTTATAACTTATCGGACCCAGTCATCACCAAGCACATGTTGTCCTTGCCATAATAAATGATCAGGTGACTCACCTCATTCAACAACCGACACATAGCTCAGCTTCTTAGCTAGACTCTACCCAAGTTACCTTCTTGCCCTTCAAGCCCACTATAAAAGGAGCGGGACTGCATCAGGTAACTTTCTCTGGCCCTTTTTACATAACTAAGCACTAACCATATTACTTCTCCACTCAAGTCCAAATGCTGACTTGATCTTCAGAGGGACAACTAAAGAACCCAATTCCATCCTTTTACCAGTTCCTTCATGTGCAGGGAAGAACATCAAGCCCCAGAACCATTCATCAGGAGTTAGAAGACCCTAATCACTCGACAAACTTTTAGATAATCCCTTATTTGATTACTGACATCAACAGTTTGGCACCCACCGTGGGGCCTTCTTTCTTCTTCAATCACGATGTCTGGTTCTGAGCATAGACATGTTCATCCAGTCCTTGAACAACCACGTGCAGGCTACGTCACTCAAGCCTAGCTAGAAGAATCTGCTCAACGCATCACTCAATCCTTCTAGTATTAATTTGAGGTATTCACCAACAAACTTCTCAGCCGAATTCATCCTCAACAACCTTCCTCATTGCTAGCTCTACCATATTTAGCAGGCCAACCCTTGGCTGCTCACCCACTACCAGCGAGGTAGTAGTTGGTTTCCCCAGCACCCATGCACACCGTGCCAATCGATCATCGTAGAGACTACATTGAGTACGTGTCTTCTCAGCTATGCCAGCAAGCTCGCTTTATGGATCCTCAATAACATCATCCATATTTTGTGGAAGCCACAATTAAGAGCCGTAGTCCTGGTCGTGATGACTAAGAACACACCACTGGAGGAGCATCATGAGGCCCTAGGCATTATTATGCCTCTCCAGGCCCGTCAACCACGAATGTGGCATCTGGCTATGATCGATCTTTTTGGCCAATCGCTGAGGCCATGGGGGAACACCCCCCTCACCGATGACATCATGAATGCCTCTTGTGAGAAAGTTAAGATGCCACAGGTAAAGAAGTACGAGGGTAAAGGAGATCTAGTTGAGCATGTTCAGAACTAGTATGACATGATGACCATGTTACAAGTGTCAGAGGCAATCATTTGCAGGTGCTTTCCTAGTACTTTGATAGGAAGTGCCAAACTTTGGTGGAATTCCTTGGTGAATAAGTCTATCAGTAGCTTTGAATAGCTCAACTAGAAGCTCGTGCATCACTTCTTGACCAACACCAAGCAGAAGTTGACTCCCCGTGTATTAATACAAATGAGGTAGGAGCCTGGAGAGAGTCTAAGAGACTATATCAAGAGGTTCTACACCAAGAGGTTGGAAGTTAACCACCTTGGGAGTACGGTCACTATGTCCGACATCGTTGCTTCTACAGGAAACCGAACTGACTGACTCACTTGCCAAAAAACAAGTCACTAGCTATGAGAAATTGATGGCTAAGACACATGGATACATGGACATGGAAGACGCTTGAGCTTATAAGAAGGTAGCTAGGGAGGTAGAGGCAACAATAGCAACAACAGCAGCAACAACAACATCAGAAGCAATAATAGCAACACCAACGTTTAGGTCGGGAGGAAAGGCCGACCCCCTACTAAGAAAAGACATGGCAATGGATCCCTCTAGAGCCGATCCTAGATCAAACCAGGCCAGCAGGAGGGATCGAAAGAAGGAGCCCTTCCAGAAGTCGGTCCTCCCAGCCCTCAACACTTCTCTCGCGGAAGCCCTCTACATGGTCCAGAAGGAGAGGCATCTTAACTCTGCCTCTCCTTGCATAAAGTCAAATCCTCAGTCTCGCGACACAAGACAATACTGTTGATATCATCAGGATCACGACTATCTTACCAATGACTGCCGAGTCCTTCAAAGAGACATTGAGGACTTAATATAAAGAGGATATTTGAAGAGGCTAGTCTCCCAGTAAGACAGGAGAGGGCCTTCTTTGGGAGGAGCCGACAAGAGGTTCCGTTCTAGGTCACCTCACTACTAGATGCTCGACTAGCCGAGCCTAACAATAGAGGGGTCATTAACACTATCAGTGGTGGACTCACTGCTGAAGAACAATCTGACAGTGCTCGTAAAAATATGTTAGGAAAGCGTTGCAAGTCAATTTGTGTGACAAGAAGCCTAGGACTGATCAACCCATAACCTTCAGTGATTTTGATTTGTGAGGTGTTGAGACATCTCACGATAACCCCATAATCATCTCGTTCTGAAGTTCTAAGGATATATTGTTCATTAATGCCTCCATGTTTGAGAAAAAATATTGAAGAAGAAACGAGAAGAAATGTTATTAATTCTCCTAACTGACTTAGGAAAAGAATGAATACAATCTCTCTTTGTAATCTTTCTCTAGCTGACTTAGAAAAAAGAAATTACAATCTTCTTGATCGGTTGTCTGATTTACAAAAGAAAAGGATGGATCCCTCTTTTTGTTTAATGTTGGGTTCTTCTTAGTGTCGATGGGAGCTTGAGTCTTGTATCCTGTTGACGATCTGAGCACTTTGCTTCGTGAAACTTCAGTCTTCGCTTCTGATTTTTATGTCGGGAAGAACTTGCTAAGAAAGTTTTAAACTTTGGCCGAGTTGGGAACTCTTATGAAGAGTTAATTTCAACAAAGGAAATCTGACCCCTTAAGCCAAAAAGCCGATCTCTCGATCTTTAGAATTCAAGATGAATAAAATTCAAGATCCAATTCCACCTCCTCTCTCCTTGTTTTTAAGCTGAAAATTTAGCTATTTATAGACTTTTAGGGGTGTAACTGACCCCATATATCTCTCCATAATGGGGGCTTAATGGCCCTCATTATGTGAAAAATGGTTTTGAATCGTTCAAATCGTGTTTGAAATAGTCAAATGCGAGATTCGTATTCTAGCTCGAGCCTCGCGTTCGGCTCTGCGAAACGTGGGGATGACCCTCGCATTTGAAGTTTGAAATGTGAGGGTGGACCTTCGCATTTCACCTTAAAGAGATCGTTAATTGTAATATCTTATTCAAATTTTATAAGGATCGTGAGCTTGTAATCCTTACATTTGGCTCTTGGAAATATAAGAGTCGTCAATTTGTAACTCTTCCTCAATTTTGCATTGAGAAACATGGGGGTGACCCTCGTGTTTAATTTTTGGGATGTGAGGGTGGAACCTTATGTCTGAAGTTGGAACGTGGGGGTGAACCCTCGCGTTTGGCCTTTGAATACGAGGGTGGACCCTCGCGTTTTTTCCTTAGAGATTCCTAATCATTATTCAACTGAGCAATTATCTTTTTGAATCTTCTGTATTGACTGCTGCTTTAGCGGGCCTTCATACAATTTTCTTTGAGATTCACAAATTAGTATATGCATTACTTCTTGTGTATAGTAACTAGGTTAAAACTCGCTATGTCATAAGGAGTAGCTATTTCAGCAAACGACCTATAAGAAAGGTAAAAGAGCAGGAATTCTCAAGGTCAAAGCGGTGATATTAGAATCCCTCAATGTTGTCTATATCGAACAACAATCATGATGACCAATCTGTAGTAATTTTTAGACAGCCTACAAAACCCCCACTAAAGTTTTTGAAAGTTCACGCTTGACTGGGGAGAATTTTCAAAATGCTTTGGTTCTTGATTCTGTTTGATCTTGGAACAATGTACTGTTGATTTTTTAAATAGATTTGACACACAAGACTTGAGTTTTGCTTTTACAAATGCGAGGGTCGTGTTTACCTTTTGGAATGCGGGGGTGAATCTCGTGGAACATGGGGTGACCCTCGTGTTTAACCTTTGGAATGCGGGGGTGAACCTCGAGTTTAGCGTTTAAAATGTGGGGGTGAACTTTGCAGAATGTGAGGGTAGCCCTCATGTTTAGCTTTTGGAACTTAGGGGTGGTCCTCACGTTTAGCTTTTGAAATATGGGGGTGACCCTCACGTTTAGCTTTTGGAACGCAAGGGTGACCCTCGCTTTTTGACACCAAAGTTGAACCGACATTAATGAATGCGGGGATTGCATTTAGGCGGGATTATTTCCTAGAATCCTGTTCTAATCATGACAACTTAGCTATCTATAAATAGACCATTGGGTCAAAGAAGAGTCAAAACCTTCTTGACTCTTTCTTCTTCAATGAGAACACTTGTTCATCTCCGGCGATCATCGATGAAACCCCTGACACCCCTGAAGCATTCTTCCAGACCCAAGAAGGCCGCTAGAGCGTCTTTAGCCGAGGCTAATCCTAGGGTTTCGACCGCCGACGGCACTGCTGCTCATACTCCGCTTATTAGCGGTAAGTACAGTTGTTCGTCGGCAAAGGATTCAGCCTTAAACTTGTTCAACAAGTTTCTTTGTATTCAACATGAGGCTCGCGTTTCAAACATTGATCCTCACATGGAACACGAGGGTTACGTTCTGGATGGTGATCCTCATGTGGAATGAGAGGTTCACATTTTGAACACGAGGCTCACGTTTTGAACACTGACCTTCGTGTTGGACACGAGGCTCGCATTCTGAATGTTGACCTTCATGTTAAACATGAGGGTCACTTATCTGATTAAGTCTTTTAGAATTTTTTAATTCATCTGCTTTTTATATTCTAACTGTTGTCTTTCTTTATGCAATGCGCTATTCCAGCGAGCCCCTCTCTTTTCACCATCATTTTGGTTATGAGGGAGGTCTGGACAACGCTGTGACATTCAGTCTACACCAGGAACTTCCCATGTTTTAGGGCCAAGACAAGGAGTGCGCGGAAAGCATCACCCGTGCAAGTTTGATGACCCTTAGGGCCATTGTTACAAATGCTAAGCTTGAGACCATGGATAGAAGAAGTTTGAAAAAGCTGACCTTCTTGTTCGTAGATTTTGTCGACATTAACACGGAGCTTTTGTATGATGGGAACTACAAGTGGCTGTGGAAGATTGGTGATCGCTTCTTCTTCCTGCCCAACATGGAACGGATGTACCCTCTGTCCTATTTTCAGTGTGCCTCTATTCCCAGGCAGATGTAGTGGGATCTTATCAGAGAGCAGGACAGAGTACCCATCGGATCTCTTACTCATCAAGTTGTTCGCTCGGTGGGTTATAGTCGGCAGTTGGTGGCTTTGAAACCCGGTCTGTTCTACCTAGAGTATGCAGCTGGTGAGACTACCAATTTGGCGAACGTCTTTGTTAGAAGCTTCATGATAGCCAAGGGTGAGTTCCCCGTGTAAGATTTCAAGACTCCTGGATGGGTGTATTCTGTAAAGTGGGGATGGTGGACTCGCATGATAAATTTTATCTTGGAGGAGCTAGGAGAACCACTTACCCATGCTAGTCTTAGGACTCCAGTGTTAGCTACTTGTCATGGGGTAGTGTAGATCCACTACAATATTTTTGCCATGTTGGAGCGTTATAATCCAGAGACATGCACATTCTTTACACCTGTCGGGGAGTTGGGTTTTGTACTACATGAGATGCATGGAGTCTCTGGTTTGCCGTTTGGGGAGTTGTCGTATGAGGAATTCATTCCAGAGACTGAAGAACTCGCTATCTTGAAGGTGGCAAATCTAGTGATTTATGATGTTTTTTGGAAGTGATGTGTCACTATTATATTTGCGCTTAATTGATAGGGCTACGTGGGGGCGGTGTCAAGCAAGTGTCCTGGGCCGACCATTTATTTTAGAATCTTAACCAAAAGGATGTCGAAGTGACCCCTCTTGCCGTGAGTACTCTGGATGACATCAAAACTCGTATTGATGCTATTACTACCCATTACATCAACGAGATTTAGGAGGATGTCTTCCTCCCAGACACTGAGTTCGACAGTTTTCACTACCAAGCCTAGATCCATATTTCTAATATGGTCCTGCTTGCTGGATTCTTGATGTTATGGCTGAAGCGATGTGTGGTGCCTACAAAGCTAATTGAATCCATCACGACCAAAGTTGTGTACCCTGCAGTTCTCCTAGCTCAATGTCTGAAAGTGAAAAGTTTGCTTGTTTGACTTGAACGATATCATCCTATAAAAATTAAATCCATATGTTAGTATTATATAATGCATCATTATCAAACTTAAATATATATTCTACTTACATATTTATCTTGATCCCCAGTATCTAGTGTTTCATTAGCTTTCTTTCAAGTTTTGTGGAACATTTTTGCTACATTAGGTGAATTTCCTGACTTGCCACCCTTATAAATATTAAATAAAAATGAGTACAACATCAAACTAAAAAACAAAGTAGTTTTAAATAAATAGAAAATTAGTTTTGAATATATACCAGTTCCCACGTAATTTGTCTAAAGGGTTTACTGTCCGTGTGGTGGAGCATATTTCTTTTGCCTCTGTTAAGTGTACTTTGTTGGCTTGCTTTTTATACATAAAGATTAAAAGAGAATTTCAATAATCCAGTAATATACATGGAACAAAATAAATAATATTAGGAGATTAATACCTAAACTTTTGAAGAAAAATAATGTTCCTTAACTAGCTAATCTCAGTCATCAACACTCACTCCTTCAGGTTTATTTCTAAGTGCAACTTGTAATGAATTTTCTTTCACATATTTCTTGTGTATGTCATCATGCCACTTATTCCACAGATCGTGTAAGTACCTCATTACTGAATCTCACTTTTGCTCCATGTCATCGGCATCAAATTTATCTTACATCAAATTTGAATCAGAATTTAATTTACAAGAATTAAAGACCAATTGAAAAAATTAATTTTCAAAGTACCTTAATGGATGCCCACATATGATCTTTATTTTGTTGTGGTATTTTAGCCCAATTCTCAACAGCTACTGGGCAAATATTTCTATCACAAATAATAATGCCAATATATCATACAAATTCTGGTTCAATAGCTCTATTATGATAAAAAGTATTGATCAACCCCCCCGCCCAAACCCGACAAATTATTCAACTTAGACACTTATTACTACCACGTGATGGATTTTTCTTCTTTTGAGGATTATTAGCTACATACATCATATCATATGTTAGAATCAAGATATAGTTAAAAAGTTAATTAGAAATAATAGTGCCAAGATTTTTCTTCTTTCAAGTACCTTATCTGTTAGTTCTTTTACTCTAAATTGTAAGTTTTATACACGCGTGTGTTCCAATGGGAAGAGCACGACGAGAAAAATGTTTGTCATTAGAAACAAAAAAAAGTTAATTGTAGTTAAATACCTTATTGTTTCAACTGTGATGTACTTATATACCCTTACTTATTTCTACTAGCTACCTTAAACTTTTTAAAACTTTCACATGTATACACTTTCTAATTTTTGGTAGCACTTATATACCCTAAAGTGTTTAAAACTTACACTTAATCAACGTAAAGTTTATAAAAGTGGATCTTAAATATCCCAAAATTTTTAAAATTTACAGTTAAATACCCTCAAATTAGAATAAGGGAAGATATTTTAGTGCCAAAAACAAGTGCGGGTGCATAAGTGCAAAGCAGAAGAAACTATAGGGTCCTTGACTGCAATTATACCAAACAACAACCAAAAAGCAGGCGAGAGTGGCTGTGTTACCATTGAGCCGTCGAGATAGAAGAAGAGAAGGTGACGATAGGGCAGTGATGGCGCTGGGACGGTGCTGTGGCAGTGCTCGATGACGAAGAGGTCTCGATGATGAACTGAAGGCTATGATGAACTGGAGACTACAACAACGAAGAGGTGTTGATAACAATGAACTAGAGATGACGATGAGTCTCGACGATGTAATGGAGCTGACGACGAGATGGAGACGACGACGAGTCTCGATGATGAATTGGAGCTAGGTGACGACAAGTTGGAGAAGACAACGAGTTTCGATGACGAACTGGATCGGCTGACGACGAGCTGGAGACGATGATGAGCGGGACACGACAATGAGTGGGAGCCAACGACAAGTGAGAGACACACGACAAGATGGAGACGGCGATGATTAGGAGAACTGTGATTTTTTTAAACTATGGTTTAATTAATTGATGCAGTTAGAGGATGATTAGGAGTTATGGGGGATTTTAGATTTCGGGTTCTAGTTGGGGCTTCGGGTTTGGTTGTGGGATGTGTATGGACAAGTATATATGAATTCTAATTACAATTTGAATCTTTTAACTAATTAATAAATAATTTTATTAAGTTTATTAGTTGTGACTTGTAAAAGCGCTCTTTGGTATTAATATATAGTAATAGGTTAATTTCAGTCCTATTATGAATAGGAGTATCATCAATGAAAGTAATGGACCCCTTCGTCTTTAAGGAGGCCCAATAACGATGGTGTTTGGATCAAATCAATGAAGGGACTAGAAATCCGTTATCCCATCTCATATCATTCCTCTAATATTTGTAATCACTCCACGAAGGATTTAAAACCCATCGTTATTATATATATGCCCATTAATGACGATCACCTGGTATCTTCACTAATTTTGGTCGTTAAATACTAGATTTCTTGTAGGCCTCTTGCTTATACATCATCGAGATTTTGACATCATTAGCACACCACACTTAAGCGCAAGGAGCACCTCTAATGCTGCAGCAAAGTAGGTGGAGGGGAGGATGACAATCGGTAGGCTGATGCAAAGGAGATGGTGGAGGGAAGGTCGGTGGCGGGCTGCAAATGAGACGGCAAGAATGGCCAACTATAGAGGTGGCGGGCTACGAAAGGCGGTCGAAGGTGGTGTGCGGCGTCAAAGGCGACGGAGGTGGCGGTGGAGGAGGGCTTCGTCTTCGTTGATGTAGGTGGCCACAAGGGTGAAATGAATTAGTTTTGCAGAGAGAGTGGGGATGTGGAGCCCACCTGTTTTAGTATTAATTGACCTCTTGAGATGGGCTCTTTTGATAAATGGTGGAGATTGCTCTACATAAATGGTAGTTTAGATTACATCCTAGAGATTGCTTTACATATATATAATGAAGCTTCTATAAATTTAAGTTGAGAGAACACTTGTCCACCTAACATTTTATCCGTTCATTATGCTTTGAGATTTGTGCTACACATTAATGCTATTTTTAAGATTTGTACCTTCATTTGTATCATATGCTAGTACAAATCTCAAAGCA
>BQKN01062999.1:252943-282774 GCA_022839385.1 Asparagus kiusianus
ATCATAATAGTTTATAATTACTCATATGCACTCAAAAAATCTACATGAATAAAAAATGTAAAAGAACCATAAAGATAAAGTATAATTAAATATTTAAAAAAAATAATTACAAATGATGAAACTAAATATTGGTAAAATTTCTTTATAAAAGGATCTATACTTTAAGAAAATAAAAAAATAAATGAAATCATAACACATAGTATATTCTACCTTTTATCAGTTGATCAATCAAATAGAAGTTAAGCATTGCTCATGAATCAGTGAACAAATAGACTTTTAGTAGTTAAAAAAATCGTTAGAATAAGGTGATATCATTAAGACTCTAATTAAATTTTTTTGATATTGTTATCTTATGCAAACATACAAAACCTATTAGGTGTATCCATTCATTTAGACCCATATGCTATTAATCATCATTATTGAAATTTATAGTGCCAAATGAGCTTATTCTAAAACTTCTTTTATTAAATTGTCATTTAATAGCAAACAAGTAAATTGGGAATATTGAGACCACTTTTTCATCATCTTTGACCAAACTCTGTCATTGATTTAATACTAAATTGTGGTACTTTATTCTCAAGTAAACTATACGACACTATAAAAAAACTTGCATATAATCAACAAATACTATTCTTTTATTAAAAAGTAAAACAATAAGTAGATTCATGCACTAAAGATGATCCATTAAATTAACCAATATGATACATGTTTAAATATATTTCTTTTAAAAAAGCAGGGCTTAAAAGACCCAGCCAACAGTCATACTACTATTCCCAACTTACAAAGTAGCTTCCATCTCTAACAAAAGGATGAAAGCACTATAAGTATTTTTTTTATAGATTTAGCCATGATTACATGAAACTCACACATAAAAGAAAAACAGAGAAAAAACATATTCAAACATACTTACCAAGAAAGTAAAAATATAAGTAGATTCATGCACTAAATATAGTCCATTAAATTAACCAATATTATACATATTCAAATATACTTCTTCTAAGAAAAAAAGGGGCCTTAAAAGACCCTAGCCGATAGTCGTACTATCATTCTCAACTTACAGAGTAGCTTTCATCCCCAACAAAAAGATGAAAGTATTATAAGTATTTTTTACATATTTAGTCATGATTACATGAAACCACACATAAAAGAAAATAGCAACAAAACATATTCAAATATACCTACAAAATATATAGCCTCAACTCGAGTTATGCCTATATGAATCACAATCTCGGCACCAACCAATCAACTCAACATGCCCTAAGGACAACATAAATTGAATCCTCACAAGCTACATCATGTTTCACAGTTCGGGACTCAATCCTATAAAAACCAAAATTATAAATAGTGAATTTAGATCTAAAAAGTTCTACAAAAAAAGATTAAGAATTTCTTTAAAAGGTTAAAACATTAAAAAAACAATTTTGCAAAAGGATTCCTAGTATGATAGGACATGTAAATTCATTGTCCATGCACTTATAAACTGAGAATAATATTTATTTTAGTGTGAAGTTAAATAACAATATATGACATGTACAAATTAATTAATAAATTATATCTAGTCCGGTTATTTGAAAATTATACTATCCCAACAAGAACTAAAAGTATTCAATAAAATTTGGTGGGTTCTAAAATATTTTGGCGTCTTGCTGCATCTTTATATAGTTCTGAATTGGGAAACCAAGAGAGCATAAAAGCTCACTTGGTTTCCATCTCCCAAAAAAATTAAGAAAAAGTTCAAAATTACTATTAAACCTGCACCGTAGAATAAAATGGATGGGGGCAACATGGAGGAGAAATTAGGTGAAGGATTGGGCTTGATACATATTGATGTACTGCGAAAGAAATCAATGAGGTGTTGTTGGTATTCGAAAGTAGGAGTGTTTTAGAGTCTATTTCAGGTGGAGATGAAGATGGGAGTCGTATTTTAATTTTTTTTAATGAAGAGGTAAGGAGATTGAGTGATGAAAGAGAAGAGAAAAAGATTTTGAATTTTAGTGAAGATACGCTGTTATTATGATAAAAAAGGAGATGTGGAGATGAACCGGTAAAGGCTAGAAAATATGAGTCGTTAATTTTATGAATTTAATTTAATTTAATTAGAATATATAATATAATACTCCCTTTATATATATATATATATATATATATATATATATATATATATATATGATATTTGTAAAATTACTTACCAATTCTATTTCTATTACATTGAGTTGTTTTTGCCTTTGCCATTTAACTATCTTACTTTTTAAACAGAAATTATCACAAAGTTATTAAAAATTATTGAAAATTATTGTTATTGCCCAATTTAAAATCCAATGATGGTTAAGTTGGAGGGCTAGAAAAGACCAATGTTAAATAGCTGGAGGATAATTTTACATATCAAGCTTAGGAAATAGAATTGCATTGCAAATGTGAATGATTTAAAGGGTACGCATACACAAGCCCCCTACATTTAAATTGAAGAAACCGTGAAGAAATTTAGGGAAGAACAGGTTTGGGATACAGGAGTTAGTTTGGGAGCTACGCGGTCGACCGCGGTGCAAGGCCGGTCGACCGCGAACGTGCACAGGCTAATGGATTGTGTTTGAATTTTGTGCGGTCAACCGCGAGACCCTGTAGTCGATTTTTGGCCTTTGTTGTTTGTCGCGATCGACCGTCGCGGTCAACCGCCAGACCCTCTTAAGCATTTTTCATATTCTGTCGTTTGGCACGGTCAACCGTGACGGTCGACCGTGTAATGGATCAGGCCGAGTTTTAGTTTCTTATTCTTATTGGGTTTTGGGTTTTGGTGTTTGGTATAAATACCAATACACGTTCTAGGGTTTCTTAAGGCTTGAGTTTGGGATATTTAGAGCATAGAAAAGAGGTATTTTCTAAGCTATTTGTTTAGGGTTTATTTGGAGAGATTAAGAGCTTTGTGGTGAGATTAGTTTATTCCTTCGAGTGATTTGTAATCTCAATTTGTACTCTTATTTTCTATTAGTGAAAACTCAATCCCCTTCTTGCCCCGTGGACGTAGGCAATTGTCGAACTATATTAAAATTGGTATTTTGTGTTTGTGCATTGATTAGTTGGTTTTGCTGTAGGCGTATAAAATTGCCGATAGGTCCCTTAGCACAGCTCGACGCGGTGATTCAACAAAACAACGAACCATCGAGTGACGAGGCGACGAGGTTAACGAATTGCACACGAGCAACAGAATTCGCGTGCGGAACCAATCCAACGGTTCAGGAAGTCAACGAGTCGTCCAACCATAAAACGGATTCGAACTCAAACATCGAGGTGGATTTACTGCCAAATAAAGACCCGGGCTATCAAATCAAAGTCCGGACAAACCAAATACAGAACCGAAAGACGGGAAACGACGGAAAACACCCCAAGGGGGCTCGGCAAAAACCGAACCACCTCGGGGTGGCTCGGCCAAAGCCGAGCCACCCTGAGGTGGCTCGGCAGCCGAGCCACCTCAGGGTGGCTCGGCCCAATGCCGAGCCACCCTGAGGTGGCCGATCAGATCTGTGCCAAATGCACAGATCTGGTTGCCTATAAATAGGCCAGGTGATTCATCATTTTGGAGGACTTTTTGGGAAGAACTTTTGGAGAGCCGAAACTCTGCCGGATTGAGACCTCGTGCTTGAGTTTTTGAAGCCTTGAAGACTTGGACATTCGGATCTGATTCTTGGTGAGCTCCCGCATCACAAAAGGCAGGAGTTTGAGAGGATCGAGATCTCAGATCTACGTTGCTACACTCCGGATCAAAGCTTGGTCTTTGATCCCGAGATTTGAGCGGTTGTTTCCTTGGTGAAACAATCCCTCCGGCTATTATTTCCTTGGTGAAATAATACCCGTAATATTACGTAGATCTGCTTGGATCCAGATCGTGCGGTGGTCAACGGATTAACCATCGGCGCAGGCAAGCAACCCACGCAAGCGAGTGACCGGACAACAGGAGCTCATGATTTGTTCGATAAAAGAGAAAAGTTATAATTTTTATTTCTTTTTTGTTTGATTTTCATTGTAACCGGATATTATAAGAAGACCGGATCTTTCTGTAACGCAAAAAGTTGTTATTGAAGAGTGCAATGGAATCGTCAATGAAGAAAGCATTAATTTTTCCCGCGAACAATCTGGCGACCACAGTAGGAGCCACCGATCTCGCTGCCGAGATCGGAGCGTCACAGTCGCGGATCTCGATCCCGGTCGTGGAGGAGGTCGAGTATGAGTTCGACCAGCAGAAGTACGAGGAGTACGTGTCCTCATCTGGATCTACCTCCCCCCGTAAGTCCAAGAAATCCCAAAAGTTCTCCTCCAGGAGAAAAGTCCGTTGGTGCGAAGAAGTTGAAGCCACCAACGACAACCTCACCCCGATCGACGCCGAAGTTGCGTCGGGTGAAGTCCCACCGGCCTCTAAGCAGGTCAAATCCGCCATTGAAGGCGTGGTGACTCTCTCTAAGAGAGCTCGCCAGAGGCAGCGTCAACGCCTTGCGAAGCAATTCGCAAAGGCCATGGAATCTGTTGACGGGGTCCGCTACCATGCGGATCTGAAGAGCAAACGAGGCAAACAGCCTCAACAACAAATGAAGGGTGGTTCCTCCAAGCCATCAACGATGGAGTGGGTCTGTGTCAAACGGAATCGCTCGACGCTGGAGGAGCGCATCCGCAAACGCCGCGCATTATCAGCGCAAGCACGGGCCAAAGCTGAGGAAGCCCGTAGAAGGGTGCAGAAGGAGGTGGCCAAGAAGCCGCCATCAACACGCAAGGTTTGGAAGCCGAAGTCTGAAGCGGCGGTTCAGACCAAGGTGCAACAACAGCAATCGTCGAAAGTACAACTTCCGGCGAGTAAATCCAAACTGCCGATCACTTCCACAACTACTCCGGGAGATCCCGCAGGATCGTCCCAGAAGAGGAAGTCGGTTTTGGAGCGCCTCGGTCCACTTCCCAAGGAACGAGGCAAAGCTCCAGTCCAAGAACGGTTGGGGCCAATGAAGAAGTCCCAAACGATTCAACATGCTGGGGGTCGCCGCAACCCTCAACACTTGGAGAAAATCGTGGCACCCAAGCGCACAACTTTGCGCATCGAAGTGCAGGAGCCCGTTGAAGATTCACGCCTACAAAGACGTGTTTCGAGACGCGTGACTCTCGAAAGCCCAAAGAAGGCAAGTCGCCCTCAGAAGGAAACATTCTTGTCTGATGACGAAGACGTTATACCTGAGAAGTCGTGTCAACACACGATAGGTTACTCCGATCGTCAAGCTGACGAGTTGTACTATTATGACGGGAGCACGAGGAAATCTAGAAAGAGAAGCCCTCGAAGGCTCGAAACTCATTGTCCTTGTTCAAAGCTCATTCGGGCGGTACTGTCTGAGTGTAACTGTGCCAAGGCAGTCCCCAAAAGAGTTTCTGTATTCGAAAGACTCAGCATTGAAACGCCAAAGCCAAGGCATAGGCGTTTCCAACGAAGAAGAACGACGGTCGAAGAAGGTGAACATTCAAGGGTCACCGCCAACATGACCAACAGAGGAACATCGGCTCAAGATAACCCCGAGGCGATTCCAGAAATACCCCGACGTGTGACTCGTCTGCAATCCGGAGCTATCATTCGCGCAACGTATGGTAGGGTTCGGACAAGAGTACCTTCGGGAGACGAAGAGTCAGATGCCGGCTCGGCAATTGCATCTGACAACATCGTGTCCAGCGAAGGACAGCCCCGCGAGTCGTTTATGATAAGCGCGGAGCAAGTGGCCAAGATGCTCGAAGAAGCCATGGCCAAACAACAAGAAAGCTTTAGGTTTGAAATGCAGATGGCCATGCAGAACATGAGAGAGATGCATGACCAACAGATCCAAGCATTGAGGAACCAACAAGGCGAACCAAGTCATCATAACCAGAACAACCTGGAAGATAAGGACACAAATGAAACTCGTAATGCCAATAACCCTCCCATCAATCCAGGGGGTGGTAACGAGAATGCTAGCGAAGACACAGGTGAAAGCCTAAAAATCAAAAATCTCGAGAGCAAAATCAATACATTGATTTCTGCTCAAGAGACGAAAAAGACAGGCATTCCTTGTCCATACCCAAGAGAGTGGGAATCGATCCCATATCCGGCGAAGTTCAGTCTAATTAACTTCACGCCATTTAATGGGATGGGTTCACCCACTCAGCATTTGATTTACTTCAAATCGCACTTGGGAGTCATCTCTGGTAATGAGCCTTTGATGGTGCGGTCATTCGTTGGCACTCTTCGCGGAGCCGCCTTCGATTGGTATCGTCGCCTCAAGCCAAGAAGCATAAACAGCTGGGACGACATGGAGACTAAATTCCTTACAAATTTCTTTGACGACGACACCGAGATCTCTATCGGATCGTTGCTTGATGAGAAGCAGAAAGACGGGGAATTAGTCGACACCTTCGTCAAGAGGTTCCGGAACAAAGCGATGAATTGCCGGGACCCGATCACTGAGGAATTCATCCTCCAGACCTGCCACAACAACCTTTCGTTGGATGTGTTGGAAGCAATGGGCACAGCACCATCCAAGACCTGGAAGGATTTAAAGGTTCGAGGAGAGCAAGCTGAACGATTCCTCAGGAGAAAAAAGGCGGAGAGAGGCCAACCGACAACAAATCCTCCGAAACAGAACTTCAACCAAAAAGGGAAAGGTAAAGCTCATGCTAATGCCGTTGATGCTAACTAAACTTTTCAATTGCAACCTCAGCAACAACAGCAGCAACGAACGCCACAACAATCGCAGCCGCATTGGCAGCAACGGCCTCAGAAGCAAAAGTCTTCGGAGCCGAAGTTCCCTAAAGTCTACTCCTTCAAGGATGATGAAGTTCCCGGCATCTTCAAGTACCTATTGGAGAACAACAAAATCCAGCTGCCGGCGATTGTAGATCATGAAGGGGCCAGCAAAGTGACGGACCCGAAGTACTGCGCGTACCATAGAGCGGTCCACCACCCAACGAAGTCTTGCTACCACCTCAAGGACAAGATCCAGGCGTTGATCGACGTAGGGGTCATAACCCCGAAACCAGCCAAGAATGTGGGAGCAAACGCGGTATCAATCAGTTTTGGATCAGTGCCTACAGCTTGGTTCGAGCCAAAGCGCATCACCAAAGTCGGGATGAAGACGGTAAATGACGACCCGCACGGACAACGCCAAAAAGGACTTGTCCCACTCACAGCCCCAAACGGTGAAATTCTCTGGGTGCACCCCGACCTGATTGGAGATGAACAATGGGCCGGATCGTCATCCAAGAAGAAGTCCAAAGGGAAAGGGAAATCTTGTTATGGAGTCTCTGCTATCCCAGGAGAAGATGACGAAAGAATCTCTGCTTTCCCACTTTCCGACGAAGAACAGGAGGTCTTTGCGACCCGGAGTGGAAATAAGTATCACTTCAAATATCCATCTCCTGGTGATCAATTAGCTGAGCAGGGGGTGACAAAACGGGGACCAGCCAAAACTCTCACAGAGTTAGGGGTGATTATGGTTCCTAAACCGATTGAGGAGGCTCGACGACAGCCGGCAGATAAACAAAAAGAAAAGAGGCCCGAAGAGGTTCAAAATCCGAAGCAATCTCGTTTCAGTCGTCCGATTGGAAAGGATAAACCGGAGAGTTCGAAAACTCCGCGCGTCTTCGACATCATGGCTCAGCTAGCCAATATCCCAGCGCGGATAATGCTATATGAGTTGCTGCGGCTGTCTAAGGAGACTAGAGAATCCTTGCAAGAAGCCCTGGCCGATTCAGAAGCATTCCTCACTCGGATCAAACCGGCGTCTGAGGAACTTGAACTTTTAGCTCAACAGTGTAATGTGGCAGCTAAGAACATTCCCTGCATCACCTTCACCAAAGAGGACATGCAGACGAAGAATTCAAACCATGATCGGCCCCTGTACTTTGTCGGGTACATTGGCTCCAGCGAAGTCAACCGAATCCAAGTGGATCCGGGTTCCGCTGTGAGTATTATGCCGCTTCGCCTAATGCATAACCTTGGCATTCCAGTCAGCAAATTGGCAGCTATAGGCACGGTCATTTACGGATTCAACACCAGCGGGTCAAGGCCTTTGGGAAAGATCCGGATAAATTGCCAAATGGGCGATCTGAAGACGGAGGTCACGTGCTACGTGATTGATGCTAAGACATCCTATAACTTACTACTGGGTCGGCCGTGGATCCATAGTAATGTTATAGTTCCCTCCACTCTACATCAGTGTTTGAAATATCTCGACACTGATGGAAGGGTTAGGACGGTGGTCGCGGATAAGCAACCATTCAAAGGGTATGAGAATTACTTCACAGATTCTCTCCTTTATGGTAATGAATCCGATACGGAACCATCGATCCAGGGCACGGACAGCGGAGAAGAAGCTGATTCCGAGGCCGGATTCGATTACAATGGCGGTTTTGTTTTAAATGACATTGTACCCTTTGTAATCAATCTTGACGATGAACAATCGTCAGATGGCGGTTGTAACTGGCAACTTGCCGATATTAAAATAAATCATGATTTAGAGTACTCTTTGTCTCTTGATGATGTGATAAAGGGATTAGACGATAATCCTGATTTATGTATGCCGCTCCGATCATCTTATGTAACAAAGAAACGCCTCCAGCATTCTTTCGGAACAACCCAGATTGTTCCTGCCAAAAGAGGGGGACAAAAAGAAGTGATTTATGGTAAAGGAGAGAATTTTCCGTTGCCAGATCATTTACTAAGAGAAGATGAAGATGATGACAAATCTGGTCTGCATTTATCTAAATATAGTCCGGAAGCGCGCAAGCTCATGGAAAGACAGGGATATGATTTCACACTCGGAGAAGGTTTGTACTTCGATCGAGGTTCTCGTATCCCAGTCAAAGCGGCGTATGTACCAAAAGGGAAACCAGATGACTATTACCGTCACAAGAGAGGCTTAGGCTACGTTTCCTCGTCCGATGATGAATGTGGTTGGCAAATTATCGATCAAATTGCTAAAGCCAAGGATGGGTACTCGGCAGATTCCTCAGGATGGGATTCCGACACAAGTTAGGGAGAAATGTTCAAGACCTTAATGTCGAACATGACTACAGCTGATCCATCTACGTTGGAGGACGACGATCAAATGCCAACGTGGGAGGACCCATGGGTTCATCACCTAAACATGCAATATGGTGATAGGTTCGAACAGAGAGAACCACCCACCGAAGACGAAGTAGTCCAAATTAATATGGGCGATGAGGCCAATCCAAAGCCCATATTCATCAGCGGTAGTCTCCCCCCAGATGAGAAGGAGGAATTAATTGCCCTTATCAGGGAATATATCGACGTCTTCGCTTGGAACTATGAAGACATGCCAGGGCTCGACCCCAATGTGGCAATGCACCGCCTCGACATCAAGCCGGATGCCAAACCTGTCAAACAACAGCAAAGACGGTTTCGTCCGCAGATTATGGAAGCCATCGAGGCAGAGGTTAAGAAGTTGATCGACTCAGGATTTATCCGAGAGGAACAACATCCAGACTGGTTAGCTAATATCGTTCCCGTTATGAAGAAGAATGGCAAAATCAGGATTTGCATCGATTTTAGGAATCTGAATGAAGCATGTCCAAAAGACGATTTTCCTCTCCCGATCATGGATGTCATTATCGACAATACATGCGGATTTGAGAGAATGTCCTTCATGGACGGCTTTTCGGGGTATAACCAAATCAAGATGCACCCAGATGACGAGAAACATACGGCATTCAGAACGCCCCTCGGTGTCTTCTGCTACACGGTGATGCCTTTCGGTCTGAAGAACGCAGGCGCCACATACCAACGAGCGATGACTAAGATTTTCCAGAAACACCTCAGGAAAACGGTTGAATGCTACGTTGATGATTTGGTGGTAAAAAGCCGCAACAAAGAAGATCACATCAAGGACCTGAGAACGATGTTTGATCTCATGCAGAGTCATCAATTGAAGATGAATCCCACAAAATCCTTCCTCGGAATGTCCAGCGGAAAATTCCTTGGATTCGTCGTCACCACTAAGGGTATACACATCGATCCAGACAAAGTAAAGGCAATACATGAATTGCAACCCCCGAGGAATCTAAGAGAGCTCAGAGGATTGCAAGGACGTTTAGCTTATATCCGGAGGTTCATCTCAAATCTATCTGGGAAGTGCCAACCATTTTCTAAGCTAAACAAGAAGGGTGTGTCATTTATTTGGGACGATGCCTGCCAAAAAGCATTCGAAGATATCAAGATATATCTGATGAATCCCCCTGTTCTTGTTGCACCAAAATCAGGTAAACCGTTCTTGATTTATATCAAGGCGATGAACCATTCGATAAGTGCTTTATTAGCACAAGACGATGATAATGGTCACGAACAGGCAGTCTATTACCTAAGTCGGACCTTGATAGGCGCCGAGTCTCGATATCCAATGATCGAGAAAGAATGTCTCGCGTTGGTATTCACAGTACAGAAGATGCGACATTACTTGGTTGGCCAGACGATTTACGTCATTGCTAATGTTAATCCGGTACGGGTATTCATGACTCAACCGGGTTCGATGAATTGACGGTTAGCAAAGTGGTCCCTTCTCTTGTCCCAGTACAATTTGCACTTCAAACAGCAGAAGTCGGTCAAAGGACAAGTGATTTGTGATCTTTTGGCGGCAAGTCCGACAACAGATACGGTTGAAGTATATGATGACTTGCCAGATGAAACCTACGAGGTTAACACCACATCACACCAACAAGTATGGCAATTGTACTTTGATGGTGCTTCGAGAGCAGTTAATAAGGCAATAACCCCTGGATGTTCTAGAGTCTCCTCCGGAGTTGGAGTTGTCTTAGTTTCCCCGGGGAAGCACGTGATGCCTCGAGCTTATTCACTGACGAATCCATGTTCCAATAACGTAGCCGAGTACAACGCGCTCCTCATTGGACTCAGTTTCGCTAAGGAGCTGGGGGTCAAATATCTCGAAGCTTTTGGGGATTCTCAATTGATAGTCAACCAAGTTCGTGGAGAGTATGAAGTCACGAACCCAGATCTGATTCCATACCACCAGGAGGTCGTCAGAATAGCGGATTCTTTTGAAGAATTTTATATTGAATACATCCCTCGTCTCCAGAACGCTTATGCGGATGCACTGGCAGCACTAGCAGTATCACTCGCGCAACCGCCCGAAGCTGAACTGCTAGTCACAGTAAGATCACACCAACTCTGTATACCCATATACGATATAGATATCGAAGAGGAGGATGATAGAAACGTAAACGCCAAAGAGGTGAACTCAACCCAAATCGGGTCTGAGTCCCGAGATTGGCGCTTTCCCATCATTGACTATGTCCAATATGGCATTTTGCCAGAGGATGTAAAGGAAAAAGAATCTATTCGCCGAAGAACACCACGGTTCTTTTACAATACCGAGACCCGTACGTTATATCGCCGGGGGTATGACGATTTGCTTCTCCGATGCCTTTCGAACGAAGAAGCGAAAGAAGTTCTTAAGGAAGCACACGAAGGAGAATGCGGTGCGCATCAGCCTGGTCCCAAGCTGTATGATCGAATCATAAGAATGGGATATTTCTGGCCAACAATGGTTCGTGACGCGATCGAGTACGTCCGAGAATGTCACGCTTGTCAAGTGCATGCAAATTATATGCACCAACCACCGGAGCGGTTACACACGTCAACCACGTCCTGGCCATTCGAGACATGGGGTATGGATATTGTCGGTCCTATCTTTCCTCCTTCAGTCAAAGGTGATCGATTTATTCTCGCTATCACCGACTACTTTTCAAAGTGGACTGAAGCCATTCCGCTTAAAGAAGTGAAGACGAACAATGTCATCAACTTCATCAAGCATCATGTCATATATCGACACGGCGTGCCGAGGCGGATCATTCATGACAACGGTCCGTAATTCATAAGCAACGCTTTCATCAGGTTCTGTGACAAATTCAAGATTCAAGATGTTTCGTCAACGGCTTATTATCCCGCTGCTAATGGTTTAGCTGAGGCTTTTAACAAGACGATCATCAAGATCCTGTCAAAACTCGTGAAAACCAATAAGCGAGATTGGGACGATAAACTCGGCGAAGCGCTTTGGGCTTATCGCACCACCATACGTACACCTACGGGAGCCACCCCGTATTCTTTAGTATACGGATGCGAAGCAGTGCTACCGTTGGAAATTCAAATCCCGTCCCTTCGGATCGCTCTCGCAACGGAGATGACGACCGAAGAGCAGCATCAAAAACGTCTCGAAGAACTCGAGAGGTTGGATGAAAGGCGTTTGGAAGCTCAACAACACATTGAGTTCTATCAAGCCAGGATATCTAGGGCTTTTGACAAAAGAGTCCACCAAAGAAGCTTTAAGGAAGGAGATCTGGTCCTCGCTGCTCGCTGACCAATAATCCTCAACTCCAAGAAGAAAGGTAAATTCGAACCCAAGTGGGAAGGACCGTTTGTAATAGACACAGTCTATTCAAACGGCGCTTACCGCCTAATTTCTTTAGAGGGCGTCAGGCAATTAATGCCAATAAATGGGAAGTTCCTGAAAAAGTACTATCCCTAGTACATTCAGAATAACTCATTTATCGGGAAGTTCCTTGAAGAATATTACACTTAATATTCTAGAGGATAACCCAAATTCATTTTCACCACCAAAATCCCTCACTGATCAAGTCCAATTGACAGTGAGTCCACAAAAAAAATGTTCTTCTGGGCCTCTTGACTCTTTCCATGAACAAGAGGTCCACTTTCAGTTCGGAGTCCCCTTTCGATAAACGAAAGAACTCCCTTTCTTTTCTCTTTGGTTAAACCTTCTCATGGTCATGACTGAAGTTGAAATTTCTCTTCGATAAACGAAAAACTCATCTTCTGATCAGATAACCAATCCTATAAAAGGTAAGTTTATCTAGATCTTCTGGATTCTCGGAGTGGAGATCCCACTTCTAGTTTCCTTCTTGCACTGGAAATAGAATATAAAATTCTTCCTTTCCAGAATCAAGGAATAGAATATAAAATTCTTCCTTCCTTGCTTGGGGAATAGAATATAAAATTCTTCCTTTCCCACACCAACTCTTTTTCCAAAATTTATAAATTTAGGATTCATCCTAGGAAGTTTATCCCGAATCCTAAGCAGGGATAAGTCTGCGCCTAACACGCGCTGCCGGTTTAGTCTTTCTCCGAAGAAGAAGACACCAGAGTTCGATTCTGGGGTATTTTATCCTGAAACCTAAGCAAGAATAAGTCCGCGCCTAACACGCGCTGCCGGTTAGTTCTTAATCGTTGAAAAGAACACTCGTCCACATATTCAATATTGTGGCAGGTTGTTATTAATAACACCGAAATCCATGTCTCACACGCATAGGGAATTTTATCCTGAATCCTAAGAAAGGGTATGTCGACGCCTAACACGCGTCGCCGGTTTGATCTTTATCCGTAGAAAAGGATACCAGAGCCTGACTCTGGGGACCTTTATCCCAAAGCCTAAGTAGGGATAAGCCAACGTCTAATACACGTTGCTGGGTAGCCTATTCCCATAATAATGGCAAAGTCTACATATTCGAAGTTGTAGCACGAAGTCTAAGGGAGTTTATTCCTTTAGCGCAACGTCACATGCGGAACGGATTAAAACAATCCGTATGTAAGCCCGACTCAAACGGTAGTCGGTAAGAGCACATCAAATCCGTTAAAGGCTGAGGATTTGCCAAAAATCCTAAGTCAACGTCTCATACACGTTGCTGTTTAGTCTTTTCACAGGAGAAAGACGAAGTCTACGTATTCAATGTCGTAGCACTAAAAGATTTAACTCTTTTAGCTTAACGTCATGTGCGGAACGGATTTAGACAATCCGCATGCTAGCCCGACTCAAACGGTAGTCGGTAAAGGCTAATCAAATCCGTTGAAGGCTGAGGGTTAGCCAAAAATCCTAAAGCCAACACCTCACACGTGTCGCCGGGTAGCCTATTCCCGTAACAATGGCGAAGTCTATGTATTTGACATCATAGCACGAAGTATCAAAGAATTCAATTTCTGAGCGCAACGTCACATGCGAACGGATTTAAACAATCCGCATGCTAGCCCGACTCAAACGGTAGTCGGTAAAGGCTCATCAAACCCGTTGATGGCTGAGGGTTTGCTAAAAATCCTATGAGTATTATGGTCAATCATTTCAAACGGAATGACGAATCATAGTAAAAAAATAAAGATGAAAACCAGTTTCACTAAAAGAATCGAAAGTCAAAATACACAGCAAACGAAATCATACATCAAGTCCATGACCAAAAATCTGCTGACTGATCTTAGAAAGCTTCTCATCATAAGCTTGCCTAAGTTCAGCTCTAATGGACTCCTCGGTGGCGGTCGAAGTCTTCGCAGCAGTCTCCTCTGTCTCGACTAGCTTCTGCTTCAAGGACTACAACTCATCAGACAAAGCCGTGCAGGTTTGCTGATCCTGTGCTTTCGTCATCTGAAGAATACCCAAAGTCTCCTCTTCTTCGCGGAATTCTCTTTTGAGCCGGTCTATCTTGGTCTCGCAAGAGGTAATGGAAAAGTCGAGCTCGGCAAGTGAAGATAATCTAGTAGCAATGCCGGTCTCAACTCGATCTACTCGGTCTCGCTGCATCTGAATCTCAAGCTCAGTGAGAATCTGAGTCTCGCGCAGCGACTGTAAGCGGGTATCCAGCTCAGCAGCAATAAACGAGGAAGCGCCTGCATCTCGGAGCTCACGAAACATCTGAAGCTCATGCTCTAGGCAATCGAGGTCGTCAACTATAGCCTGTGCCAAATCTGGATATCCTGCTCCCCTTATCAAATTGACTTTGGAATCAAGGAAAGGCTTGAATTGGCAAAGAAGGAGTCCACCATGGAAGAGCTTGCCAATCAGCATTCATGAAGGAGAAGAAGGAGCGAAGTTCTATGCAGAGAACGATCTTCTCAGGATCGTCGTCTGATAGCAACTCTTTCACAAGAGCATGGAGCCGAGAAGAAGGCCCTACACAAAGAAGAGGAAATCCGTCAGAAAAAGACCTTGAGGAAGAATAAACAACATTCTCAGTTGCTTAATTCATACCCTCTTGAGTCACTGGGGGTAGTGGAGATGTAACGGCTGTAGATGTATCAACTGGTGTAGTTGGTCTCACAGCCGGCTCAACAGGGTCATTCTCGACAAAAGCTCCTGTCAAATTCAAAACAGAATTCGCAGAGACATCACATTATAGCTGCATTAGTCAAAATTGGCTAGTCCTATAATCAACTCAGAAGGAGGCACATACCTTCAAAGGAACCGTCCTCGGGATCTTTGGCGAATGTGGACTTAGGAAACATATCTCCAGGTAGCTGGTCATCGATCTAAGGGGAGCTATACATGAAGTGCAGCATAGGAGTGTCCGCAAACAAGCCTTCCTCGTCAAAATCATCAATCGAGAAGTCTGACACAAGAGAACATAAGTACCAAAGGAGAATGAAGAGACTACAACCAATAAAAATGAGTTACCTTTCATGGGTGTATTAGCCTCTTTATTTCCAAAATCCTTGTTCGCCTCCTGCAAGTTATCTGAAGGAGCAGGAAGTACAGAGACGATTAGAGGATGCACAAATTCCTTTGTGTGCCATCTAAAAGATACATTATCAATAGTAGATGTACCTGGATCCGCGGGATCAGGTCCTACATTGATATCCTCCCTAATGTCAGCAACTCATGTAGGCCTCTCTACATGGGGGAGTAGGTCAGGCTCACCAGGAGATACAGGAACGGGATCGGGACTCCTCTCGCTCTCTCCACACTCTCCTATATAGAGATGGAAAAGCATGAGTCAATGTTCAGAATAATCAAGAGGATGGTTTACAGGGTAGATGTTACCTCCGTCACTAGCAGGATCATCACCAGCCAAGTCCATATCAGAGGCTTGGGAAGCTGCACGCGGCTTGCGGGCTAATCTCTTCCGCCTAGCAGCAGGGACAATAATCGAAGGTCTCGCTCGGGGAGGAGGACGGAACTCTTCTTCCTGGTCACCAATGGTCCCTGAAACATCAAACCATTGTTAGCTTTAATAATTCTGGAAAGCAGAAGAAAAAGATGAATGGTTAACCTCGTTCGGAAAAATCCTCGTAATCTTCAGGATCTCCGCCTGAAGCCTCGTCCGCAGAATGGAAAGTCCTCTTTCCCTCTTCATCAATCCGACGAGTCTTGTTCCATGTCCTCTGTGACCGAGCGTTTTCCTAAATCCTACGGGAATCAACCTGAGAAGCTTCCTTGGCCTCTAGCTCTGCAATCGGCTTCACGGGGATAGTCTTATTGGCTGCTAACAACCACTTACAGCTCAAGAAAGTGAGGTTCAACTGCTGATCAGCGCTCGGGAGACTGAACTTGGCACCAGTACAGCCAGTCACGGTCCACAACCAAGCACGGAGACCATCCACCAAACCGCCGTGGGCCCGAAGCTGCTGACGGGGATTCCCGACGTAAAGCTGATCATAGCCAAACTGGCGAGCGAATCGGCAGGGCAGATATGGCTCTATGAAACACTGATCCCTCACCCGAAAAGTCAGATAACCTGGCCTAATGTTCACTAGCCAGTTAAAGTAGCCTATGTCCAAGTGAGTTCGATACTCTCTCGGCCTCTCCTCATCTATCAAACAATCGCCGTATCGGCCGGAGAACCGCGGAAAGCAAGTGGAAAATGTCCAACACTTGTGGACCTGCAGCTGCTGTCTGACGTCAGAAAATCCGCGCCCCTCCCACTTGCCATTCTCAAGCAACTGTAGTAGGGGAACAGAGTGGTCTGTGGCGTTCGGTACCGACATCATATCCGAACGGTGAAGGACGAACCAGGCCATCAAATAAGTGTACGGGAGCTCCGTCTTAATGGTGGGAATCTGACCCGGTAAATCACTTTCCTTCCGTGTAAAGGCAACAGAAAGCTGTCGAAGTCCTCGATGGATGTTGGCCACCATCACCGGAAGAAGTGAAAGTTCTTTCTTATAAGCGAGCTGAACTGCTGGATAGAGCACTTCCAAGGGCAAGGCGTCGCCAGACTGATATGGAACCACACACTTCTTCAACCAAATAGCGAGATAACCGGCAAGAAGAGTCATCGGTCGAATCGGTGCGGTTGCATGCCATAAGAATGATTTGAACTTGGTCCCTGCAGGAAAGCCACCCTCAGGACTGCTACTGGTATAAGAATGAGCGTCAATCTTCTTCAGTAGACCGTTCACCCCTGAGGGAGTAAGTGGGGCCAACTCACAAATAGCCTCGCCAGAACTACTCTCCAGATTCTTGAACAAATAATTGGCAAACTGCTTCAGACTCACGAATACCTTAGTCCTCTTTGCTAAAGGCTCAGACTGCGCCAAAGCAATATGATAGTGACAAGTGAGGTCCCATAGAGTCTCATAACGGTCGGGCATGCGATCCTTCAATTGATTCAATTCATGATTAGAGGGAAAGTACTCCTGGTATAGCATCTGTCCCATAGGCAAGCCAGAAATCCTGTGCATCTCGTGAAGAGCCAAGCCCAACTCCCCTTGCCGGGTCAGAAAAGTGTTCGAATCTGGATTATAAAGCTCGAACAAAGCACAGAAATGCCTCGCGCTGACAGGCAAGCCATACATGGTGGCACGAACGGCTGCATATAAACCACAGGCGTGCAACTCCTCACCCCATCGGCTCAAGATGTACGTCGTCATGCAATTCCACCAAAGCTTGTCCAAAGAATGGACCCAACCATAAATCCTGTGACGCGTCGCGGGCATCTCTCGTCCTAGAGCAGCGAGGCGATTCCTCAAGGTAGAAGCGGTGGCAAGGAACTCGTTACGTGGTGGTGCATCCAGCCCCAATACCCCAGGACGCAATCCGGTGACATGACTCCTGCTCGAGCCAGGAAATGCCTGATGAGTGATGTAGCCGCAGTGGACGCTCTCATGCTCCTCCGTCAAGCGCCACAACATCTCCCGTGTCACAGCCTAACGCCTGAACTCAGTCAATGAACGATGCCGAGGAATCTTCGGCAAATATATGAAGCCACTGCCAGTTTTATGAAGCCACTGCTCGGCCTCAATAAACACGACATCCGGGTCTTCGACAGAGTCGCCAAATAAGAAATCACTCTTCCGAAGAGGCTGAATAGAACTGGCATCCTTCACGAAAGGTGCATCAGTAATCAGCTGTCGAAGAGCTCGGTGCCCACCTTCCTTCACCACCTGGGCAACCTCAGTCGACGTGCCCGAAACGAACTGAGGGGTAACTGGAATAGGGGAAAAGTCGTCGGAAGTCGAATAGTACTCGCCACGACGCCCGTACACTGCGTGAGATGAGAACGCTCCAGAAGGATATCCCACTGGAAATAAACAGTTAAACATCTGTTAGTCTCAATTATAAAAGGAAGTTGAACTCATCTTACAAATGGGTAAGATAGAGTCATTGCCTTATAAAGGGTGAGACGATTTGGCCACATTGTGCAATCACAAGATAGGGTATATTGACAATATATCCCTGCCTTATAAAGCACAATGCAGCGTCAAATCGCCCCCTTTATTTTGAGATATGGTTTTGACCAAGCAAAACTTATCTTTAAAGTGTCGATCCTCACCAAGGAGAATCAAGGCTCTTCCCGATTGCCTCACCAAGGAGAACAACGTGGGGTAAAAGGACCAATTTGCAAATTTCCAAGAAAAAAAAGGGGCTAATTTGTAAATTTCTAAATATTGCCAAAAATAGCTCACCAGCGTAAGAGGGAGGCGCGCCATCAGCCGACGTAGCAGGGGAACGACCTCTCGAAGCACGCGACATAATGAGCTGCAAAATAAATTAAGGGATAAGTTCCAAAAAAAGATCCCCTCTTTATCAATTCTACCCCCCTAAAAGAAAAGCTCGATGCGTCAAATCACACCCTCAACCCTTACATACAATCCCACGACTCTATACAATGGATCGAACACGAAATAGACCAAGATTATGGAGGATTTACCTGAAGAAAAGCCCGAGATCCAATAAAGATGAGATTTTTAAGGAAACTTGAACCACGCGCTCGAGGGGCCTGAAAGAAACCTTTTGTTTGGAGTTTTTGGGGGATTTCTCAGTCCAGGATCCAAAGGAAAGCTAGATCTAAGACAGATCTGAGGGTTAGATGGAGAAAGGAGGCTTGAGGGAAGAGAAAAGCCAAAAAAGAGAGGAGAGGGTGGCCGGCCCTAGGAGAGAGAAAAGAGGGTTTTATAAAGGTGAACCAGCCTTGAACCAGACCCAAACCAGCCCTGAACCGAACCAGAATTGACTGAACCAGACCAGATCAAGCCAAATTAGTAAAAATAAGGCTGAACCAGACCAGACCAGTCTGAACCAGACCAGACCAGTCTGAACCAGTCTTGAACCAGTCTGAACCAGTCTTGAACCAGTCCTGAACCAGTTTGAACCAGGTTGAACCAGTCTTGAACCAGGTTGAACGAGTTTGAACCAGAATTGAACCAGAATTCAAATTGAAGCTGAATTGAGCGTCGAAACAACTTCAAATCGACCGAGGGTTCAATCCCTTGTTTATTTTGGTCTCTCCCGTGCATTCGGAAAGATCGGAAGAATTTTTGAGCCAAATTACTGCCTTTTTGGGTCATTATCAGACCGGTTCAGATAGTTATCGTACCGGTTCAGCTCATTCGGGCATGAGAAATACTCCAATAAGGTATACGGGTATAAACTATTCCCTATTTTTGTTGAGAAGTTCCTGGAGGATATTTTTCTAAAAATATTCTTAAGGATAACTCAATAACACAACGCCGGACAACGCGTCGCAAATAAAGACTCAACGCCACCAATCGAGGGTCAGTTATATGTTGAACCAACAAGCACGAGCTAAAGTTTAAAAAATCAGGAATCGACTTCAAGTTCAAATTCCGACAACGGTCAGACAATAAATGCAGCATCGGAACCCTTACAGACGTTCGACAAAGCACCAAATAGCCTGAAGAATTGAAGGAATACAGAACAAAGGTCATTTCCAGGCCCCATTACACCGACTAAGGGTGAGGGCAATCATATCCAAAGCATTCTAGACCCTTCTATAAAAGAACAAGGCTGAAATACTTTGGAGGGGGTATCTGTAGGCGTATAAAATTGCCTATAGGTCCCTTAGCACAGCTCGACGCGGTGATTCAACAAAACAACGAACCATCGAGTGACGAGGCGACGAGGTTAACGAATTACACACGAGCAACGAATTCGCGTGCGGAACCAATCCAACGGTTCAGGAAGTCAACGAGTCGTCCAACCATAAAACGGATTCGAACTCAAACATCGAGATGGATTTACTGCCAAATAAAGATCCGGGCTATCAAATCAAAGTCTGGACAAACTAAATACAGAACCGAAAGACGGGAAACGACAGAAAACACCCCAAGGGGGCTCGGCAAAAACCGAACCACCTCGGGGTGGCTCGGCCAAAGCCGAGCCACCTCAGGGTGGCTCGGCCCAATGCCGAGCCACCCTGAGGTGGCCGATCAGATCTGTGCCAAATGCACAGATCTGGTTGCCTATAAATAGGCCAGGTGATTCATCATTTTGGAGGACTTTTTGGGAAGAACTTTTGGAGAGCCGAAACTCTGCCGGATTGAGACCTCGTGCTTGAGTTTTTGAAGCCTTGAAGACTTGGACATTCGGATCTGATTCTTAGCGAGCACCCGCATCACAAAAGGCAGGAGTTCGAGAGGATCGAGATCTCAGATCTACGTTGCTACACTCCGGATCAAAGCTTGGTCTTTGATCCCGAGATTTGAGCGGTTGTTTCCTTGGTGAAACAATCCCTCCGGCTATTATTTCCTTGGTGAAATAATACCCGTAATATTGCATAGATCTGCTTGGATCCAGATCGTGCGGTGGTCAACGGATTAACCATCGGCGCAGGCAAGCAACCCACGCAAGCGAGTGACCGGACAACAGGAGCTCGTGATTTGTTCGATAAAAGAGAAAAGTTGTAATTTTTATTTCTTTTTTGTTTGATTTTCATTGTAACCGGATCTTATAAAAAGACCGGATCTTTCTGTAACGCAAAAAGTTGTTATTGAAGAGTGCAATGGAATCTTCAATGAAGAAAGCATCAATTTTTCCCGCGAACATTTGCCTTCTCGAACGACATTTGGTTTGGCTTCTCGACACGGATCCCAACAATTGGTATCAGAGCTCGGGCTACGCTTGTGCTATTTGGAGGAGTAGATCGATTTGGAAGCTTATTTAGGGTTTCAGTTGGTGATAAAGGTGAGATCTTTTTAGTAAAGACTCTATCTTTTTCAAGTTTGGATCTATTTCTTGTTCGTTTCCGTAATTGTTTGTTGGTGTGTTGAGGATTATGGCCAGGAAAGAAGGTGTTGAGGGTGGTTCTTTAGGCATGAAGACTGTCCAAAGTTTGAATATCCACTCTATGAAGATTGACGTGGAGAAGTTCAATGACACTAACAATTTTGGACTTTGACGTTGTGAAGTCTTGGATGCGCTTAATGCGCAGAATTTGGAAGATACGTTAGAGTTGGATGGAAAACCGGACGACATGATGAGAATGTTTGGAAAAAGATGAATCGTACAACGTGTAGTATGATTAGGTCTTATCTCACTCAAGATCTAAAATATGATATGATGAATGAGACTTCAACGAAGAAGATTTGGGAGGTTCTAGAGAGCAAGTATTTGACTAAGAGCGTTGAAAATATATTGCATTTGAAGAGGAGGCTTTATCATTTCTAATTGAAGAAGAGGACATCCATTGGTGATCACATGAACCACTACACGAAGCTTCTTACAGATTTGGCGAATGTAGATGTTATGGTTGAAGATGAGAACAATGCGTTGTTATTGTTGAGTTCCTTGCCCGACAAGGAATATAAGACCTTTGTTCTTACTCTTATTAATGGGAAGACATCTCTTTCATATAGTAAGGTCACCGCTGTACTTGTGAACTATCAACTTAGAAAGAAGGACAATGAGACTTCCATTGAGCCGGTAGCGGGGGTATTAGTTGCAAGAGATAAGAGTCCAAACCGAGGTAGAAGGTCATAGTCTAGGGGAATTAATGTGTCTTTTGTAGAGAAGATGGACATTGGAAAGCTGAATGCCCAAAATTGAATGAACAAGCCAGGAAGAATAAGGGGAAAGCTATGGAAGCTTCAGAGGTGAATGTTGCCAAGGCTAGTGGCAATATCTCAGATTCAGATTCTTCGGGCTATTCGTGCCCAGCACTTCCATCAGTTTGTGTTGCCGACTCCACTGAGTGGATATTGGATTTGGGTGCCTCATACCATATTTTCTCTAAGAGGGATTGGTTCTCTAGCTTTCAGGAGTTGGAAAGAGGAGATGTTATGCTCATGGGTAATGATCACAAATGCCCTATTGGTGATATCAGTACTGTTCGTATTTGGATGAGTGACGGGGTCGGGAGTTGGTTGAAGTAAGGTTTGTTCCTCAATTGAAGAAGAACATTATTTCACTTGGAGTTTTGGAGGCAGCAGGCTATAGGGTAACCTTGGCGGATGCACGTTTGAAGGTCACATTTGGGTCCATGATTGTGATGAAGGGCGTCGGAAGGAGTAATTTATACTATTTGCTTAGGAGCATGGTGATTAATAGAGCGTTGACGACTTCATTAGATTTGGTTAGACTGTGACGTTGTTTTATGCTGGGGTACTTGATTGGTGATGTTGTGCATAGTTTGTTGAGGAGTGCGTTAACCTGCAGATGGAAGTCCTTTGAGCACATTGGGATGAGCGAGAAGACTGAGGTGGAGTTTGACACTTCTATCCATCGATCGAGGGCTTTTTTAGGAGGTGTTCAGTCAGGCATTTGGGGGCCTTCCAAGGAGGCATCATTGGGAGGTAATCGGTATTTTGTTTCTATAGTTGGTGATTGTTCTAGCATTATTAGGTCATGACCACTTCCCGTTGGTGTAAAGTCCTAGAAGTTAACAACAATTGGAAGAAGTGTATTGGCAGAAAGGTAATCCATCGTTCTAGCTGTGATAGGGATTCTTTCTTGCATTTGTACCAAGCTCATGATAGTTTGAGACACTTTATTGATATGGAGACATTGGGGCGACGAGATGAGATGACATTTCAGATGGGTCGTTTTTTTCTGTAGGAGGATCGACGTTGGTTGTCGAGCATTGGTTTAGGTTTTGGAACTTCGACATATTTGGATCATCTTAGTCATAGGTCGCTAACTGCTACATTAGGAGTTATTGGATCTGGTGGAGCTGCTTCAGATTTTGGTTAGCGTCGGATATTTGGTTACCCAGCATTTGTTCACATCGAGGATATGAGATTTGATCCAATTGCACGTTTAGGATTCAGAGGCTTAGTTGATTATCGTTTGGGAGTTTCTGATTTTGTTCTGAGTAGGTATGTCACTTTTGACTTTCGGCAGGTAGAGAGTGTTGATCAGGTCGTTTGGATATCGTAGCAGGTGGAGGGTGATGCTACTTCACGTTGGATGGAGATTATTCCACATACTCCAGATCATACTACATCGTTTGGGATTCCAACTGAGGTGACACAGATTGGGGATCATTTGGTTTTGGATGTAGATGATGTGTCGGATTTGATTGCAGCTGATGGACTTGATTTGGATACGACCATTGGCCCCAGATGGAGGTATTTGATAAATTTCAGTTTGGGGCCATTGGGAGCACTATCAGTTGCAGATCAGTTGGTGATATTGGGAAAGAGTTACAGACTTTTCTATTTGTTTGAGGGCCTTTGGAGGCCGTTTGGATGAACTACGTAAAGGCTTGATTCCTTGGGTAAGAGGATACGTAGGTAGTCAGTTTTGATGCAGCCGATTTGGTGAGTAGATACCGACGTTTGGGAGAGTGTTCGCACTCCCGTTTGGGTCTCGAGTTGTTGTGAATTGAGTCCGTTGTCGTGAATCGTTTTACTTCGTACTGGACGCAACAAATGTGGCATTTGATTTGGTTGGTGTCGGCTTAGTTTTGGGAAAACTTCACTGAGGTGGAGAATTGAAGAAACCGCGAAGAAATTTGGCGAAGAACAGGTTTTGGGACGTAAGAGTTAGTTTGGGAGTTGCGCGATCGACCGCGGTGCAATGCCGGTCGACCGCGAATGTGCACAAGCTCATGGATTGTGTCTAGATTTGGCGCGGTCGACCGTCGCGGTCGACCGCGAGACTCTATAGTCGATTTTTAGGCTCTGTCATTTGTCGCGGTCGATCGCCAGACCCTGTAAGCATTTTTCAGGTTCTGTCGTTTGGCGCGGTCGACCGCGTAACGGGTCAGGCCCAGTTTAAGTTTCTTGTTCTTATTGGGTTTTGGTGTTTGGTATAAATACCAATACACGTTCTAGGGTTTCTTAAGGCTTGAGTTTGGGATATTTAGAGCACAGAAAAGAGGTATTTTCTGAGCTATTTGTTTAGGGTTTATTTGGAGAGATTAAGAGCTTTGTGGTGAGATTAGTTTGTTTCTTCGAGTGATTTGTAATCTCAATTTGTACTCTTATTCTCTATTATTGAAAAACCCCATCCCCTTCTTGCCCCGTGAACGTAGGCAATTGCCGAACCACGTTAAAATTGGTGTTTTGTGTTTACGCATTGATTAGTTGGTTTTGCCTTCTCGAACGGCATTTTGTTTTGGTTCCTCAACGCGGATCCCAACAAAATTGTGAGGTGAGAAGAACGCAAAGGCATCCGGTTGGTCAGAGTATTCGATTCGGACTTCTCACAGTCTTACTCTTCAAAAAGCCATGTCCTGTACTCAACCTCTCACAGTATTTATCTGCTCAAATTATTCCAAACCTCCACTCAGACCTTTTACTTAGGGCGCGTTTGTTTCTTTCTTTTGGGAGGGAAAACCCTGTCACAATTCTGACTTTTGTCAGAATTGTGTCAGCTTTCAAGCCAAAACACCTCAAATTGAGGCGTTTTGACTTGAAAGCTGACACAAACACAATTCTGACAAAAGTCTGAATTTTGGCAAAGTTTCCCCTCCCAAAAAACTCAAAACAAACGGGCCCTTACTGCTATATTTCTGACTCATCCAGACACCTGGCGACTATTGTGACATCTGGAGATTTGTGCGCACACTTTTTATAACATGGCACATGCTGACACCACTCTACAAATTATACAAAAAACCCATTCATTCCTTCCTCTGTCATTCTCTCGAATGAAACGCTTAATGGAGGCGCCTCACTCGTTGCAACGTGCTTCTTCTTCTTCTTCTTCTCAAAGCTCATGCTTCTTTAGGGTCCTCTTGCCTGGATTTTCCAATAGACTGGTCCCTCCCTCCCTCTTACTTAATTCCCCCATCTCTTCCCCTCTTCTCTTTAATTGATTGCAACCAGTGCTTTTGGTGCAGAAACTTCCTGCTAAGTTTGTCACGGGTGCGCTCGCAAAGGAGAAGGCCGAGCTCATCAGATCAGCCTCACTCGTGAACCCAGTCGGCGAATCTTGGCACGTCGAGGTTTACAAACACGCGGACCGAGAGGCGTGCGTCGGAGGGCTCGGCTGGTCTGAGCTAGCCCGTGCTCATAATCTAGGCGTGGGGTACGTCTTGTTCTTTCAATATCGAGGCGACATGGTGTTTGATTTCAGAGCGTTTGATTTGAGCACCTGTGAGGTTGCTTACCCTTCAATTGCTCAGTGGGTTGCTAAGAAATTGAAAGGGAAAATACCGCTCTTGATCAATGTAAAAGAGGAGGGGGGCTTTAGCAATCCTAGTAATGGTATGGTTAATTATTTAATTAATGAATTAATCTCCTTGCTTAGTTTATTTAGAGGTAAAAAGTTTATCTAGTTAATCTGCGTTTAACAGTATCAACAGTGTCATGTGCCGGAAATAAGGAGAAAGGGGTTGTCGGGAGCAACTGCATTGGAGGAGTGCGTTTTGAGACGAAGCTAGGTGCTTACCACGTGTCTGAAGGCAATTTTGTAAGTAGTTTTGTTAGTATGAGCAAATATATATTGGTTGTATTTGAATTTTCTTTCTATTACTTTGTTCATCTTTTGTAACGAACCGGTGTCATTTATTAAGGTTAAATTATACAAAAGCCCCGGACTGTATGGGCCATTTTGAGTTAACCACTTCTTCTTCTTCTTCTTCTTTGTGACTTTTTAAAATTATGGACGTAACATTCGAAAAAAAAAAGTTACAGAACCCCAACACTAACACTGTTAACACGCGCACATACGCATCTCTCTAATTAGTTTCAAACTTTGGATTTAAGTTAACAAGAGCTAATTAAAATGTTATTAATTTTATAATTGGATGGTTAAATTGTGGTCCTTAATTAAATCGGATCAACTGACAGTGTCTCGGAGGTCCGCTAGGAAAATGTGAAAGTTTGGGGGTTTTGTCACACCCAAAGGTGTGTTATGTCTTATTTTTGAAAGTCCTGGAGGCTATCTCAAAATGGCCCGAGCCTTTTGGGGGATTTGCGGAAGTTGCCAGTTTAATAAGCTCAACAAAATAACCTTCTAATAATCTATATGATTTTGTTATACTTTACCATGGTCTACTAAAAATTCTCACTCCGGTTGAAATATGCTTGATTGTGAAACACCATTAGTCTAAAGAAAATAAATTAGAAAGCTCTAGCTTTTACTATTTTTAATAAAGATCAATTAGTTGCATGTATATCCACTATGTCTCAAACTATTATAATTCCCCTTATATTACTGAATTCTAGATTTCATATTTTTCAGATTATAATGTCACATAGGAATCAACTAATAATTACTTTTCTGCTCTCGATGTAAAGGATGGTTTAGTCATTATTTAGTTAAACTAAAGGGGAAAAAGCAATTCGTTGTCATGTGATTCTCATATCACACTTCAACCTAACGGGTGAGATAACTCCATCTAGTTTAGAGCATGCAGGTGCTAATAAGTTAGTTTAGAAGTGTAAGTTGCTATATATCTCCATACTGAAGCTAGTTAGCACTTTATAGCTGTCCCTACGTTGCACTTATATACCCTCACTTGTTTTTGGCAACACTTTATACCTAATCTTTTTTAAGCTGTCACTTTAATACATACCATCTGTTACGCAAATGTGAGAACTTTCCCACGAATAAACCCATGTGACTCTCACGTGCTAATTTTATAACTTTTGAATCCTTAATAAGTTATAAAAGTGAAAATACTCAAGAAGTGTCTGATTGCTTAATTACCCTTGTGAGATTGCTTTCCCTTCCATTGCGCAGGGGGTTGCTAAGAAATTGAAGGGAAAAATACCGATCTTGATCAATATAAAAGAGGAGGAGGAATTTAGCAATCCTAGTAATGGTATGGGGAGCTAACTAATGAAGTTTCTTGCTTATTCTTGTAAGGTAAAATTCTTATGAGTTTTCTGTATGTAACAGTATCAACAGTGTCAGATGCTGAAAATAAGGAGAAAGGGGTTATCAAGAGTGCTTGCGTTGGAGGAGTACGTTTTGAGAAGAAGCTGGGTGCTTACCACATGTCTAAAGGCGACCTCGTAAGTAGTTTTGTTCGTATGAGCAGATCTTGTTAGTTGTATTTAAATTTCTTTTACAACTTAATTAGTTCTTTTTTTTAATAAACCAGTATAATGTATTAAGGGTAAATTTCAAACAACCCCGAAAAAGTTCGGGACATTTTGAGATAATCCCCGAGAAGGTTTCGAAAATTAGACACAATATCCAAAAACTTTTCCTGCAAAATTCCCAAGACTAACACTGTTCAACACTAACGTCTCACATGCTGTGCGTGTGTGACCAAAATACCACCGAAAAAGATCCCCTTATAATTTTTTTAATGAGATTTTTTGCATACACACGTCCAAATCTTACAAATGTTTTTTTTTATAACTTCGCATGGAAAAATGGGGCTCACAAAAGTAAAACCTGGATTTTGTCAAATACAGTGTTTGATTGATATTTTTCGTACTAGGGATATGAGTGCCGTGTAGGATAGATTTATCAAATGTGATCCACAAAAATTCTATTGATTTCAATTGCTTTTGTAATTTCACTTAGATTTCCTTAACAAAGCATAGTCAGATATTCTTAATAAAAGTATGAGCTGCTAAAAATAAATTTTGTTCTTCGTACAAATTTTTGAAGGAGAAAAGCAGGGCAATGTGTATATACTGAGATATGTACACCGTAGGAGACACCAAAAAGAGAAAACTAAAACGGCTATGTATAAGGGAAAATAAAAGCTACCATAGTTTGTATCCCAGAGGGTGGAGAGCGGACTGTTGTTGGCATCCATCGTAGCAAGAATATAATATATGCTATCTCCTATTTTATTACACACAGTTCAGTTAGTTTCTCGAAATAAAGCGCCAACAGTAGCATCATTCAACATCCATTCATCCAATTTGTTTTACCTATAAAAACTTATTCTTATAAAAAAAAGCAAGCTCATGGTTTTCCTGATCAGTTAAGTCGCATGAGCAGACAATGAAGCTCCCTCCCCATCGCCAACATCTTCGAAGTCATTAATATTGTGTATGGACATTGTTTGCTTAATCCTTTCAGTCAAATTTTTCTTTTGACCTCCTGTCCAAAAAATCAAAAAAATGACACAATTAGATATAATTTTAGAGGGCTCTATTTTTACTCCATTGAAGATGAAATTATCTCTCGCTCCCCATATGCACCAACTAACTGTAGGTACGATAATATTCCATAGCGTTGTCGACGGTGACACTACAACAAAATACAACATTGCCGACGAAACAAAAACGTCGGTAAAAGTTTAAAAAACGTTGGGAAAAATCTTTCTTGACGCAAAATGCAGCGTCGCTAACGCGTCGCCAAAAGTGCGTCAAGGAAAGTATTTGGCGACGCAAATACACTGCGTCGCCAAAAGTACACTTTTGGCGACGCGTCATGCATCGGGAAAAGTATATCTTTTAGCGACGCATAATAGTTTGCGTCGGCAAAAGTGTACTTTTGGCGACGCATGCAGCGTCGGCAAAAGCTATGCGTCGACAAAAGTATAGCTTTTAGCGACGCAAAATTGTTCGTCGCTAAAAACTATACTTTTGGCGACGCAAGTTAGCGTCGGCAAAAGTGCTGCTTTTAGCGACGCAGAGTGAAGCGTCGCTAAAAGCTATACTTTTGGCGATGCAAGATAGCGTCGCTAAAAGCTATACTTTTACCGACGCATACTCTGCGTCGCTAAAAGCTATACTTCTGCCGACGCAAGATAGCGTCGGTAAAAGTATAATTTTTAACAACGCATAATTATGCATCGGTAAAAAGTATAATTTTATCGATACTAATTTACATCGCCAAAAATAATATCTTTGCTATCAACTACAAGCCTACACTAAACCTGAACATCCACAAAAAAATTGCTCCCATTCACATCAACAAAGAAACCAAACATCAAATTATACTCCAAACAAGTTGCATATTATGATAAACAAAGAATTTGCTCTCATTGCAAAATAATTACATTCATTTCCATTTCCAAGTCAACACTCAAAGGCCTGTTTAAATATTCCAGTTTGTCATATTCAGTGTTTTCCATTTCAGAGAATGACACATTATAAGATTTATAGGAAACTAAACTAAGTTGAAAAAAAGAAAACTTGAAGTGAAAGAACTGCACGATCAGTGAACCTCTTCACAGATGAAGGTATATTCTCTGGTAGAGTTTTTGCGACTCTGTCTAACTCCTGCATTTGTTGCTTTGCAGTCACTCTGTCAGGACCACAGTACATATCCATAAGCTCTTTCATGTGTGGTAGCCTTTCCATCAGTTCTTTGATTATTTCCTGTTAGAGAAAATGCAACATCAGATTATCAGCTACATATATATAGCTTAAACAAATACTAATATATATTTTATAGCGCTTAGATACAATAACATGTTCTTCGGTGAGA
>BQKN01062999.1:307774-329712 GCA_022839385.1 Asparagus kiusianus
TCGCTGATCGGTCGACCGCGCCGGTCGACCGCGTCGGTCGACCGATCTGCACAAAATCTCCTGCTGATGGCATTTTACCTTCTGATCGCCAACTCACTCGATTCCCCTCACTTGCAAACACTTGCTGGGTCGCCAAACACAGATATACATATATATCTTATGTTTATATAGCTATTCATCATAAGGGAATTATCTACTACTAATAATTCACACATATATATACATATATACTATAGAAATTTTCGGGGTTTTACACACAAGCCCTCCAACTAAATTAAAGCCATTCCAGACTCCATTTGAGAAGCTGCATTCAAAAAACAGGTGATTACGGGTTTCCAAACCTGCACCATCACATAAAGAACATTGGCCAGTCTGAATAATCCCTCTCCTGAGCAGTCTATCTCGTGTAAGAAGCCTATTTTGCACAGCTAACCACAAGATAAAGCAGTGCTTAGGGTAGCTCAAGTTTTCCCAGACTGTGTCAAACCACGACACTTTGTTAATCGCTGGGGATATTGCTGAATACAACTCGGAGAGATTTACTTTTGAATTATTGTACATGAGCTGATACATTGCTTCAAATTTTCAAATCTTCAAAATTTCAAATTTTCAAGGCAGTTTTATGCCTTGAAAAGCAAGAAGGAAATTAAAAGTTGAAAGAGATGAAAGAGGGAGGGGAGATTGTATATATGTAGCATTGCCTAGGTGAGTGAAACGCGTCCAAAAATTGGAGACAGGTTGTTACTTTATTAGTAAGGTATTGATTAATTAGAAATTATATTATTTTAACAATTAAGGTTTAATATTACAGAGGTTTTTTTGTCTTTTTATAGTGACCATTAACACCGCTAAGGGGGTCCACTATGAAAGTGATGGAGGATGCACAACATGTAAATGTGGGATTGTCACGAGTCAAATATAGATACAGATGAATTATTGACTTGTCTACAAAAAAAATGAACAATCTCTCAATTTGGAAGGCCGGTTTTGACAAATTATATATGAAAATTTTCTATCTCAATGAGACGAAATCATCCAAATTGAGAGATTCTCAAAATCACATTAGTATCATCGATGTTTGGCAAAAATCCAAAAATAATCAACTTTAATTTATTTTTACTAATATAATTTGAGTTAATCTAGATTAGAAAACTGTTATGACAAATTATTAGAAATAGACTAATATTAATCACAAGAAAACATGCAAAAAATATCAAAAAGACAAATATACGTGAATATATGTGGTTCGGCTTATAGCTTACGTCCACGAGTGAAGGAAAAAATAGTTTCGTATGTTTTTTTTCTTTTTCCATGTGTTGTTATAATTTGGTGAGTATCATTGGGTGATGGTTATAATGAATATCTATTTGTTAGTCTAAGTGTGTAGACTCAAAGCTGGAATCAAGAAAAGAAGCAAAACGAAGAAAACAGTCAGGACGAGCCACGGGCGGTCGATCGCAAACGTGCACGAGCTACAGGTGTGCCTCTGGATTTCTCACGGTCGACCACGACTGGTTCGGCGGTCGACCGCCAAAACCCTGTAGAGATTTCTGATCTCTGTCGTTTTCACGCTCGGCGGTCGACCGCGCCTGGCTCGGCGGTCGACCGCGCCAAACCCTGCAATGTCTTTTGGTCTCTGTAGATTTCACGGTCGATCGCGAGTGGCTCGGCGGTCGATCACGAGGCGAGCTGGCTCTTTCCTAATTTGTTTCTGAATTTGTTTTGGCTGAGATTCCTATATATATTCAACACATTTTTAGGGCTTTGTGAGATACAAAAAAGAAGAGTTTTGAGAGAGATCTCAGAGAGATCAACCCTTGTTTTTAGAGCTTGTATTCCTACTTCAATTAATCAAAGAAATTGTGTGGTGTAGCTCCCGAGGACGTAGGCACGTTGCCGAACCTCGTTAAATCTGTGTGTTCGTCTCCTTTACTTTTTCTTACAAGTTTTGATCTTTATTTGTGGTGAATTTTTTTCTTCTAAACTTTCTAACAAGGTCCAGAAGGGCAAGGGTTCGATTTGATTATTTTGAATCCCCAACAACTGGTATCAGAGCTTCGTTCTGTAATTTCTAGGAAAGCTATGGCAGAGGAAAGCAAATCAAAGATCGAGAAGTTTGACGAATCAGACTTTGCCTACTGGAAGTCATAGATGGAGGACTATCTGTACCAGAAGGACTTGTATCGCCCGTTGATGGGCAAGACTGTGATGCCCCAGGGTTCACGCAAGGCTGCAGTCCAAGGTGAAACCCAGATTGTCAAACCTGCCAAGAACCAAACACTATGCTACAACATATTTCACCATCACAGTCACTATCTCTCTAGTGGAAACAACAAACCAGTGAAGATACAGACATGTAATAATAGAAATAGAACGACACCAGATATACACAGAAGAAGTATAAGAAATATCAATAATGAGCCCAACTGAAATAGAATAAAAATATCTCTGAGTCTGAAATAAACCTCGAATATAACGAGCCAAATAATATCTCACTATGACTCTCAGTCTCTACAAAATAAAATACAAGTCTAGAGTCTGAAAATAACAACTAAAAGTGGAGTACTGCATAGCTACAAATATAATAAATATCTAGATGGAATCTAAGAAAAATCCCATCAACCTGCAACTCTCCATGCGCCGGACTCGCTGCTTGAAATGGGGGGAAAACAACGAGCATCAAAACGCTAGCGAGATCATCTCCACCACTCCCCAGGGGAAGGGGTAGGAGTATATAAGAAAATAGAGTCAGTACATATAAGTATGAAATCATTCATATAACTCTAACTGGAGGTTAGCACTTAGGAAATCACAACACGAGAGTTAGTACGTCGAGCGAAATAATCCAAACAAGGAAACTCTCATGTATATACCATGTCTCAAATTATGACTCCCTAAACACGAATTCCTAACTCTATGAATGAAAAACAATAAGCACAAGAAACATACTCCAATCCTCAAACATACGAAACAAAATGTCTCATCTCGGACTACCTCCGAATTGTCGGCTCTAAAATAAGAGAATCTCAACTAACTCGAAAATTAACCATAGGCCATATCGTGTATGCCACGAGTCAAAGAATGTACCCTACTCATGGGTAATCTAACATGAGAGCAAAACTATAACTGATAATACATATATGTGTGCATTTCCTTGTGCATTAGCGATGCTCTTGTAATACTCTTACTCAATCGCTCTGCGGCAATAGGTTTTATCTCCCTATTCCGGATACATGAAATAACAATACTTTTATAATGCTCTTACTCAATCGTTCTACAACAATAGGTTTTATCTCCTTATCTTGGATACATGAAATAACGATACTTTTGTAATATTCTTACTCAATTGTTTTGTGGTAAATATGTTTTATCTCCCTATTTCCGGATACATGAAATAACTATACTCCTTCATATATGCCTATCAATTCACTTTATGACAAAAAGCATATGAAAACAACATAATCTAAGTGTATGTACACATATCTCGGTGTGTGTCCATATCTGATATTCATCGTTATTCCAGGTGTTCAACTACTCCTAACATTGTAATCTATCAGCACAAGGTCGAGAGACTCGCTCAAAAAACCAAAATGAAGCTGACAACATGCACATGCCAACATCTGTGTGGCGGTCGACCACACGAACACGGCGGTCGACCGTGATGGGTTCTAGGGACTACCCAGGTCTCTGTCCTACACGCGGTCGACCGCCGCTAAGGCACGGTCGACTGTGGGCTGATTTCCTAGATTTGCAGATTTTTCGGTGTGTGTGTGTGTTCATGTCGTGATTTCTTGATACAAACATGTTTAAAATAACATAGAACTTGCATACAAGCATGCCAATAGAAGATAAATACTTCTGGAAACAAAATCAACATATGTATCATGATTTTATGCATTAAATTTATATTCAAAACTCTAAATCATACATAAAAACTCAAAACAAAGAATCAAACATCTTTCTTTAGATTAACAACGTTTTAAAATCATCTTCAGATCTTAAACACTTCTGTAAATTCGTTCTCAATCTTTTTAACATGGAAAGACCTAGTCTTTATATATATAATACAAAAGAATTGACTTTTACTCATAAACTAGTCAATTTGGCTCTGTAAAACATGTTAAAACTCTTTTAAAAATGTTTTAAAAACTGGGAGGGGATAAGCCAAGATGAAACTCTCCTGAAACTAGAAGAAAACTGTTTAAAGTGCAAAGCCAAAGAAGATCTCCACTCCCAAAAGCCGAAAACCATACGAAATCCCATTCAAAAGCCTCCACTCTTCTCCAAGAATCAAACTAGGGTTTATGGGTGTTTGGTGGCTGTTAGTGTTCTTAGAAATACTGAGAAAATCGTGAAAGATTGATATATAAACCAGGGGAAATGAATATGGGCTTTAGAAATCCGAAACCAACTCAAAACAGGAGAAAATTCTTTTGCAGGTCTCGCGGTCGACCGTGACGGTCGATCGAGCCGCGGTCGACCGGACTGGAAATTCCCAGTTCCTCACATATTCGGCCATTATGCATGTTTCGACTCTTTTCTTTCTCATGTATGAACTCGTTCATACTCAAAACACATGGTATCATACTTATATACCATTTAATGATATTTATCATACTAAATATTCATATATCATAATTAATCTCATATTAATTATATACTCATAAATTTTCGGGGTTTTACAAAGACTAAGGGAAAGAAGGAAGAGGAGTTAGACAACGATTGGAAGATACTGGATAGGAAGGCTCTAGGGCAAATTCGTTTGTCGCTCGCCAAGACAGTAGCCCACAACATATTGAAGGAGAAGACGATGGTGGGGCTTATGGAAGTGCTCACGAAGGTGTACGAGCAACCGTCTGCAACAAACAAGGTGCATCTCGTTAAAACTCTTTTTAACCTTAAGATGGCAGAAGGATGGTCTTTCACGAAGCACCTCAGCGAGTTCAACATAATTGTTGATCAACTTATCTATGTAGACATCACGTTCGATGACGAAGTGCAGACCTTATTGTTACAATCGCAGTTTTTGAATAGTTGGGCAGGTTGTGTGACGGTAATCAATAATTCGACGGGGAAGGAAAAGTTAAAGCTGAGTGAGGTGGTCAGTATGATTCTATCCGAGGAGGTTAGAACAAAAGCGTCTGAATCAGAAGGTTCAGGTTCAGCCCTAAATTTTGAGCAGAGAGGCAGAAGCCAGAAGAAATAGAACCAGAATAGGAATCTGTCAAAATCAGTGAAGAAGAGGTCGAACTTGAAGGTTAAGCCTATCAAAAGAAAGTGCTGGAACTGCGGCCAGGATGGCCACATGTCTTTTGTCTGCAAAGCGCCAAAGAAGGATGCGGGTGAGCAGGAAGCTCATATCGTGCAGGATGCCTTGATTCTTGCTATGGACAACGACTCAGATTCTTGGGTCATCGACTTAGGAGCCTCTTTCCACGGCACTACTAATAGGAATCTTCTCTAGAATTATGTAGCAGGGGACTTTGGAAAAGTGTATTTGGGAAACAACGAGCCCTACAATATTGTTGGAAGAGGCGATGTGCAGATTCAGATGAAGGGTTCTAAGTGGAACTTGAAGAACGTGAGACACGTACGAAAGCTGAAGAAGAATCTTGTTTCGGTAGGATAACTTAGAGCAGAAGGCTATGTTTCGACATTCACAAGGGATTCATAGAGAATCTCTAACGGTACGATGGTAGTTGCTCGAGATAACAAACTAGGGACTCTCTACCTCACCTTACATGTGAGTGACACCCTCACAATTATAGTTGACAAAGAGAGTACAGATCTGTGGCATAACAGGATAGGGCACATGAGCGAGAAGGGAATGAAGATCTTACATTCATAGGGAAAGCTAACCGGGATCGACTCCGTGGAAGTCAGGGTTTGTGAAGACTACAACTTTGGGAAGCAGAAGAGGGTTAGTTTCCAGAAGTGTGGAAGGCCACCTAAGGCTCAAAAGCTAGAGTTGATTCATACAGATGTATGGGGTCCAGCCAGTGTGTCTTCTTTTGGCGGTTTGAGATACTATATCACCTTTATCGACGATCACTCGAGGAAGGTGTGGGTTTACTTTATGAAGCACAAGTCAAAGGTGTTCGGAGTCTTCAAGAAGTAGAAGGCTATGGTGGAGAACGAGACAGATCTGAAGGTGAAGTGTCTAAGATCAGACAATGGTGGAGAACATGAGCTGGAGGAGTTCAAAAGGTTCTGTGCTACGAATGGTATTCGCTTAGTGAGGACTACTCCAGGGACGCCGCAGCAGAACGACAATGCAGAGAGGATGAACAGAACCTTGACGGAGCGTGCCAGGAGCATGCGATTACATGTAGGTCTGACTAAAACATTTTGGCCGGATGCGATGCATACGACATCTTATCTTATTAATCATGGGCCATCAGTTTCATTGGATTTTGGGATTCCAGAGGAGGTTTGGAGTGGAAAGAATATAAATCTCTCACACTTGAAGGTATTTGGTTACGTGGCATATGTTCATATCAGTGACCATGTCATGGACAAGCTAGAGGCTAAGTCACAGAAGTGCACATTTATTGGATATGACATTTATGTGTTCGGGTATCGTCTTTGGAATGAGAAGAATAGGAAGATCATTAGAAGCAGGGATGTGATATTCAATGAGGAGGTGATGTACAAGGACAAGGATAATACCAAGGATAGCCAAAGTAGTAGGAGCAGCACTTTGGATGCAAGTGGATTCGAGTATATGGATTTAGAGGAACTTCCAGATATGGGTGATGATGTTTGTTCTGACCAAAGAATGGAGGAGGCTCCAGGTGCAGAAGCTACTACCTAGGGCACAGAGCTTAGGAAGTCATCCAGGGTACCCAAACCAAATCCTAAATATCTTTCATCTCTTGATTACTTATTATTGACAGATAACGGTTAACCAGAGTGCTATGAGGAGGCAATGCAAGTGAGTGAATCTCAGCAGTGGGAGCATGCGATGTAGGAGGAGATGGATTCTCTACTTACTAATGAGACATGAGAGTTAGCCCAACTACCTGCACAGAAAAAGGCCTTGCATAACAAATGGGTCTACCGGAGTGATGGAAGCAAGAGGTTTAAGACCAGATTAGTAGTGAAGGGGTTCCAACAACAGGAAGGAGTGGACTACGGAGATATTTTCCCCTGTTGTAAAGCTCATGACTATCAGAGTGGTGTTGAGCTTGGTAGTTGCAGAAAACCTCTTTCTTGAGCAGTTAGATGTGAAGACTGTCTTTCTTCATGGTGACTTGAAAAGAAATTTACATGAAGCAATTTATTGGCTTCATTGAAGAAGGAAAGGAAGAGATAATGTGCAAGCTCAAGAAGAGCTTATATGGTTTGAAACAGGCTCCGAGACAGTGGTACAAGAAGTTTGATAACTTCATGCAGAGCAATGGCTACAGAAGATGCAATTCAGATCATTGCTGCTATTTCAAGAGGTTTGAGTCCAGCTTCATTATATTGTTATTATATGTTGATGACATTTTAGTAGCAGGACCATATTTAGAGGAGATAAATAGTTTGAAGAAGCAGCTGGCAAAGGAGTTTGCAATGAAGGATTTGGATGCAGCAAAGCAGATTCTAGGGATGTGAATCAGTAGGGATGAAGCTGAAGGGACGTTGAGGTTGAGCGAAGGTTCAATATGCAGAATGCTAAGGTTGTTAGCACACCCCTTGGAAACTAGTTTAAGTTATCTGAGGAGGAATCACCTAAGACAGATGCAGATAGAGAGCATATGAACATGGTGCTATATTCTTCAGCCATTGAGAGTCTCATGTACGCGATGGTTTACCCGAGGCCGAACATTACCCATGTAGTGGGAGTTGTGAGCAGGTTTGCTAGCAATCCAGAGAAACAACATTGGAAGGCCGTGAAATAGATATTGCGGTACTTGAGGGGAATAACAAATAAACCACTATGTTTCAGGAAAAAAGAGTTGGTGCTGCAGGTATATGTGGATGTGGACTTCGCCGGTGATCATGATACAAGGCGAAGCACCACGGGGTATGTTTATATCTTAGCGTCGACAGCAGTGAGCTGGGTCACACGTCTGTAGAAGATTGTGACTTTATCTATAACCGAGGCTGAGTATGTCGCGGTGACTGAAGCAAGCAAGGAGATGATCTGGTTGAACGGGTGTTTGGAAGAGTTGGATCTGAAGCAATGTAGAGGAGTTCTTTATTGTGATTGCCAGAGTGCTATACATCTTGTCAAGAATCCAGTATATCATGCCAGAACGAAGCATATCAATGTAAAATACCATTTTATACGCTCGCAAATTGAAGACGGAAAGTTACACTTAATGAAGATTTTGGGGAGTCAAAATCCGGCGGACATGTTGATGAAGGCAGTCACCATTGAGAAACTAGAGTTGTGCGTAACTTCAGTTGGCCTTCACAAGTAGAAGATGAAGGCAGAGCCACACTACGAGGATCGGCGAGATCGCCAAGAAGTTAGTAATTGAAGAAAGAATTTTTTTTTCGGGGAGGAGAAGATACTTACCAAAATGGGAGAGTTCGGGTGAACTCGTTGATGGCGCTTTGGTCTCCAAGTGGGAGATTATTAGTCTAAGTGTGTATACTCAAAGCTGGAATCAAGAAAAGAAGCAAAATGAAGAAAACAGTCAGGACGAGACACGGTCGACCGTGCGGCGGTCGACTGCAAACGTGCACGAGCTACAGGTGTGCCTCTAGATTTCTCGCGGTCAACCACGACTGGTTCAGCGGTCGACCTCCAAAACCCTGTAGAGATATTTGGTCTCTGTTGTTTTCATGGTTGATCGCTACTGGCTCGGTGGTCGACCGCGCCAAAACCTGCAATGTTTTTTGGACTCTGTCGATTTCACGGTCGACCGTGACTGGCTCGGCGGTCGACCGTGAGGCGAACTGGTGCTTTCCTTATTTGTTTCTGAATCTGTTTTGGCTGAGATTCCTATATATATTCAACACGTTTTTAGGGCTTTGTGAGAGACAAAAAAGAAAAGTTTTGAGAGAGATCTCAGAGAGATCAACCCTTGTTTTGAGAGCTTATATTCCTTCTTCAATTAATCAAAGAAATTGTGTGGTGTGGCTCCCGAGGACGTAGGCACGTTGCTGAATCTCGTTAAATCTGTGTTTTCGTCTCCTTTACTTTTTCTTGCAAGTTTTGATCTTTATTTGTTGTGAATTTCTTTCTTGCTAAACTTTCTAACAAGGTCCGGAAGGACAATGGTTCGATTTGATTGTTTCGAATCCCCAACACTATTTGTATTTGTGGATTTGTACAAACGGTTATAATGAATATCCATTTTGTAGTTGTGGAATTGTACTATCATGCAAGTATGAAATAATTAGTTGCGTGAAGGTTATAATTTTATCTATTTGTAGTTGTGGAATCGTACTGCTTTATTTCAATGGACTATATGAAATTAAAACTAAGTAGTTAGAACTATAAGTATTTGGTATTTTTAATTATAAAATTAGAACTTATCCTAAAATTTGTTGGTATAATTTTGAGTTAATAACCATTTATCCTTTAAAAGAAAATAATAATATGTTTAGTTTAAATTTTTAGGGGATATTAGTTGGGACTATTTAGTCCATTAAAATGAAATTGTCCAGTGACTTAAGACTATATAATGAGGGAGAAGAGGTATTGTTATGGTCTCAGGTCTATTTACCATTCGGGATTAGATCTAAAATAACATCATCACCCTTTAACTTTCTAAAAGTTATCAAGATCTTTCATTCTCAATCATTTGCCTTATCCACTTAAATTGCATAATAGATCATCCCATTTGCGTATCCCCATTTTGATTGCATGTAACCATTAATCATCCTTATTTACATATTAACCCCCCCCCCCCCCCCCACCCACAAATTTAGATATTTGTTAATCCCTTGATATTTGGAAATATCTTTTGCCAAAATAAAAATACTCAAAAATTACAAAGAACCTCATAAGAATCTAAAAATCACAAGCAACTTATTGAAAAAAAATCTAAAAATGATACGAGTCGCCATACGAGCACCTTTGATCGCGGAATTATCAAAGGTGAGTTGAGAAGAAAACAATAGAAAACACAAGAATAATTCAGTTGGCGAAGAAAAATACATTCTCTATATTATAAATCTCAATTGTTTTACAAATCTTTCTAGATCAGAGAACAATCCTCTCTAATCTCAAATCTCACGAAATCCTGCTTAGGAATCTCCTCTTCTCAATCCCCAAAACAATAGGGTTTCTATTTATACAAAATCCTAAAACCAAAACCCGGCAGGAACCTGATTTCGGCCTAGAACCCGTTATAAGTCGACTTATATGAGTCGACTTATGACCCCGTAAGTCGACTTATATGAGTCGACTCAACCATGCACAAAACGTGCACAACTCCCTGAGTCGACTTATGTAAGTCGACTTAGTGGAGTCGACTTATGTAAGTCGACTCAGCAGAAACTTTTTGACAACTGGAGTGAGTTTCTTAAGTTGACTTATATAAGTCGACTTATAAGCAAAAATCCTGATTCTTCAGTTTGCCGTCTTGCTTCACGCTCCAACCTACGTTCCGCCATGTCACCTTACACTTCTATTCTCAAGCTACCTTGAGAATCAAGCTACCTTGAGAATCAACTATCCTCAAACTCCCATGAGGATCGCTAAGTTTCGAAGAGAAGATACACCCGTATCATGGCTCACCACTTTAGGAACTTGAAGTCTCGTTCAAGTTAGAACTTCAACTGAGGAAACTCTCGAGCTCCTCCTTCTTTGTTGAACCATTTGGCTTTGCTAGGAACTTGACCATGACATCCGATCAGAAACGACTCCTTCATTTTGCATCTCGTCGTAGTCATCTTTCGCTCCAAATTGCAATCCTCTTTTAGTGGCTTCTCACAATGTCTAATGCACAGCGAGACAAACTTCTTGCTTGCATTCACTAGCCTCTTCCCTTGTTTAACCGTCACTAAGTTCGTCTCCTTTGGAAGAGACGCCGAACGAAATATGAACTTCTAACTATCTTTAGTGAATGTGTACTTCTGAGCCCGCCTTTTGTAGATTAAATATCTATCCCACAAATATGGATTGCCCAGTATAACCTGACAAACATCCAGTGGAACTACATCGCACATGACCTCGTCAATATACGACTCGTGGAGCGTAAATTTGACAGTGCATTGATTAACCACACTCAGTTCCGTCTCCTTCTGAATCCAGCCCAATGGATCTCCTTCTGAATCCACCCCAATGGATAGGGCTTTGGATGCTTGACCGTCTTCAGACCCAGCTTCTGAACTAAGGCCTCAGATATCAAATTCTTCTCGCTGCCTGGATTAACTATGGTATCTACCAAACTGGTCTTCACTTGCAACTTAAGCACAAAGAGCTACTCTTTAGGGTTGTCGTCTTCCTTCGTGGCCTGTTTCCCTGTTATAAGATTGAGACTACAATTGGGCTCTATCATCTCAGGAACTTCTTTCGGACATTATGCTATAATGTATGCCTTTTTCTTCTCCTCCTTCTTCAACTGTCTTGGCTTTAGATGAGGATATTTCTCCCTGCACCGATCAGCTACGTGCCCTATCTTCTCGTAGTGACTACAAATCAGTTCTGCTTTCCATGGATCACCCTTCTTCTTCTCCTCCTTAGATTAAGAACAACTAGACTCGCCTCCAGCTTGCTTTGCATCTCCCTTCGTCTTGTTGCTTTTCTTCTAATTGCCCTCAATGTCAATAGCCTTCACGCTCGCTTCTGCAATGGACTCGACCGTAAATAGCTTCATCTCTTTCCGAATGTATTCGTTCAAACCCGCCATGTACTTCATAAAAACAGAGTACTCCCCCGTCACAATGTTGAGGACCATCGCCTGCTACTAAAACTCTGTAGTGTACTCTTGAATGGTTTGATTGACTCTTTAGCGCAAGCCGCACCACTTGTACCAACGCTCCTCAAGGAATCCCACCGGGTAGAATTGCTTCCTTAGTAGATCCTTAAACTTGTTTCACGATACCGCCTTCTTCTCCTGCTTATAGTAGGATTTCCACCATGTCAATGCATGTCTTGAAAGCTTCAAAGTCGCGAACACGATCTTCTACTTGGACGAATATCCATAGAGGGTAAAATATGTCTCCATCCGCTCGATCCAATCTTCAAGCCTCTCGACATCAACACTCCCATCATAAACAGGAATTTCAATTCTGAAGTCAATTTTTAGATTCTGGTAAGGACTCTTACCCCCTTGATGTGGAACAGTCTTGACGGACTCGACCTCCTCGTTAGAATCTGAATTCTCGCTCTCTCCACCGAATTCTTCAGGCCTCTTCTTTGTCTTCGAAGAAGATTCCCCCTTTTTGTCCCCTCCATGGATGAGATCGACGAGTTGAGTGAGAGTTGACCCGATTGTTTTAATCTATTTCTCTAATGCATCAAGCCGCGCTGAATTATCCATTCAGTCATCTTCTTCTTCCTTGATTTCTGGATTCCTTCCAATGAAATAAGGATCTCGCCTAACTTCTTGTATTGCGATCGAGTAAGGACCATGCATAAGTTACCCCCTTCACAGTTACACAGTTTTGATCGCTCTGATACAAACTTGATACGAGTCGCCGTGCGAGCACCTTTGATCGTGGAATTATCAAAGGTGGGTTAAGAAGAAAACAATAGAAAATACAAGAACAATTCAGTTGGCGAAGGAAAATACATTCTCTATATTATAAGTCTCAATTGTTTTACATATCTCTCTCACAATCTCTCTAGATCAGAGAACAATCCTCTCTAATCTCAAATCTCATGAAATTCTGCTTAGGAATCACCTCTTCTCAATCCCCAAAATAAAATTAAAACCCAGCAGGAACCTGATTTTGGCCCAGAACCCATTATAAGTTGACTTATATGAGTTGACTTATGACCCCGTAAGTCGACTTATATGAGTTGACTCAACCATGGACAAAACATACACAACTCCCTGAGTCGACTTATGTAAGTCGACTTAGTGGAGTCGACTTATGTAAGTCGACTCAGCAGAAACTTTTTGACAACTGGAGTGAGTTTCGTAAGTCGACTTATATAAGTCGACTTATAGGCAAAAATCCTGATTCTTCAGTTTGCCGTCTTGCTTCATGCTCCAACATGCATTTCGCCATGTCGCCTCACACTTCTATTTTTATGCTACCATGAGAATCAACTATACTCAAACTCCCATGACAATCGCTAAGTTCCGAAGAAAAAATACACCCGTATCAAAAAACTACAAAGAAATAATTGAAAATAAAAAAATTACGATAGCCCCTGTAAAAATTGAATTGCGACAACCCTCTATAAAATCTGCAAATTTCAAATAATATTTAAAAATTAAAAAATAACAAACAACCCTCCAAAAAATTTAAAAACTATAAATAACCCCCTAAAAATATGATAATTACAAACAACCCCCTAAATTTCAAATGTTACAAACAAATCCTGACAACTTCAATAATTACAAACAACTCCTTTAAAGTTGGAAAAATTATGAAAAAACCTAAAAAAATATGAAAATTTAGAACATCCACTTTAGAAATATAAAATTACAAACAATCCCCTGAAAATCTAAAAATTACAAATAAATTCCTAAAAATACTTTGTTGATATTTAGAGGGTATAGTGGACATTTACTATTATATTTGTAAGAGTCTAAAATACTTATAGGTGCCTGCATGTAGCTAGAGACGAAGGGAAGACGATGAATGTCATCATCCGAGTCAAGAAGGATTATCCGAGTGGCCCGCGGCTTGTCGGTCAGCACCAAGTGCCCGCCGCGCGTCGGTCAGCCCCAAGTGACCGAATACGCTCGTCATCCAGCTCGTGCGCGTCGGTCAGCTCCAAGTGACCGAACGCGCTCAACAGTCAGCTCACGCGTGTTGGTCAGCTCCAAGTGACCGAATGTGCTCAACAGTCATCTCGCGCGCGTCAGTCAGCTCTAAGTAACCGAACGCGCTCAAACAGCCAGCTCGCGTGCGTCGGTCAGCTCCAAGTGACCGAATGCGCTCAACGGTCAGCTCGCATGCATCGATCAGCTCTAATGTGACCGAACACGCTCAATAGTCAGCTCGCACACGTCGGTCAGCTCCAAGTGACCAAACGCGCTCAACAGTCAGCTCGTGCGCGTCGGTCAGCTCCAAGTGACCGAACGCGCTCAACAGTCAGCTTACGCTCGTCGGTCAGCTCTAAGTGACCGAACGCGCTCAACGGTCAGTTCTCACGCATCGGTCGGCTCTAAGTGACCGAACGCGCTCAATAGTCAGCTTGCGCGCGTCAGTCAGCTCCAAGTGACCGAACGCGCTCAACGGTCAGCTCGCACACGTCGGTCAACTCCAAGTGACCGAACACGCTCAACAGTCAACTCGCGTGCGTCGGTCAGATCCAAGTGTTCGAAAGCGCTCAACGGTCAGCCCGTGCGTGTCGGTCAGCTCCAAGTATCCGAACGTGCTCAACAGTCAACTCGCGCACGTCGGTCAGCTCCATGTGACCGAACGCGCTCGTCAGTCAGCTTGCGTGCATCAATCAACGAAGTGTACAACTCAACACGACGAGCAAGTAAACAAAACAGCAAAAAGTACAAATCCCAGAAAGTCACAAAGTGCCAAAAAGTTCAGCTGAGGCGGCTAACCCACGCCCGCGCGAGACGGCACTGGCTGACCCGAGCCAGCGCGGGACGACGCTAGCCGACCCGCGCCAGCGCGGGTCGGAGCTGGCCGACCCGTGCCAGCACGGGTCAGCTCGGGTCAGACTCGGCTGACCTGCGCCCCTACGGGTCAGCACGAGCTGTTTTGCACCCAGAAGTTTCGAAAACGCGTTTTTTAGTTTTTTGCTATTTTCTTGGGATTTATCTCTTCCAGAGGTTCTCAACTGACTTGATGTGATCTCTATATGTGGGTAGGATGTTATTGATTGAAGATAAGGCCAAATCCATCGTTGTAATCCGAAAACCCCCTAACTGAAGCCTATGAATACAGGCCTAGGGGGTTCATTTCACAGGGGGGTCATCAAGATGGTGAAGTGCTGTCAAATTGGAGAGTGAATCACAAATTTACAGCGAAGGCAAGTCAGATCCTGGTGAACTTCAGCATAAAGAGGAAGGCTTTCGAAGGATCTGAACCCGTATTCCCCCATCCGTTCCTTGAGATTAGGCTTGGTCTTAATCTCAAGAAGAGCTACTAATTTCGCTTGGTCGATTTCAGTACTTCAAGCGAATACTTTCTTTATGAAGTAGGAGCTCTGTCAATTTTCCGACAACCGGATCTGATCTGTGGTCGTCCATGGATACCAACATCCCCGGCACAGGCGAAAAATCCACGCAAGCAAGAGTTGATAAATATTTCTTGTGTTTATTTTCTAAAAAGTTGTAATCTCTATTTTTGTTATTTGAATTCATTGTAAGCGATCAAAGTTGTAATAAACTCGATAATGAAAACTACTTTCGATGAAAACAAACTGGTGACCATAGTGGGAGCCAATAGCCTTTCTACGAAGGCTGATGTGTTGCAATCTTGGATCTGCATCCTGGTTGAAGAAGTGGTCGAATACGAGTTCGACCAACGGAAATACGAGTAATATCTATCATCCTCCTCCTCCAGATCCTCCGCCTCTCGCAAGCGCAGGAAGATCAACGCCCCAGTTGCTACGGTAGTTGCACCTTACAAAGCCCCTCCGGCCTCTAATGAGGCCAGATCTGCAAATCTGAACTCCTCCTCAATCAAGGAAATGAGTACTGAAGGTGCACCAATCCTATCGAAGAGGGCACGTCAAAGGCAACGTCAACGCATCACGCGCCAGCTCGCCAAGGCTTTGGAACCAATCGACGGGATTCGCTACGAAGAGGATCTGAAATCCAGAAGGCGCCAACCGCCACAACAGCGAGTGAACAACCCCTCCTCCTCCAAACTAGCAAAGAATGAATGGGCCCGCGTCAAAAGGACCCGCTCGACTCTTCAAGAGCGAATTCAAAAACACCGTGTATTGCTTACGCATGCAAGAATCCTTGTGCAAAAAGATAAAAAATTACAGAAGGAAGAAGTTAAAAGAGCCCACCAAGATTGCATAAAGTATGGAGGTCAAAGTCCAAGACGGCGGCCGAAAACATCAAAAAATGTGGGTCACTCAAGTCTAACCCTCGCAGCCACGGGTCACTCAAGTCTGACCCTCACAGCCGCGGGTTACTCAAGTCTGACCCTCTAAGCCGTGGGTCACTCAAGTCTGACCCTCCCAGCCACGGGTCACTCAAGTCTGACCCTCCAAGCCATGGGTCACTCAAGTCTGACCTTCTTAGCCGTGGGTCACTCAAGTCTGACCCTCCCAGCCATGGGTCCCTCAAGTCTGACCCTCCCAGCCACAGGTCACCAAGGCCTGACCCGGACCAACGCCAAGACAGGAGACATTCTGCACATGTTTTTCTAATTCCACCGAGTTCCGCTCCTACTTCAATTGATCCCACACCTCCAATGGAGTCCCGCGACAACGTGGATTTGTCCCGATTTAAGATAAAGATCACAGATCACCTTGGTCCTTCACATGAGGATCGGGGCAAAGCCCCGGTTAAAGAAGGCTTAGGCCTGTTGAATAGATCCCGAGCAGTTCATCATACTGGGGGTCGTGCTCATCCTCCTGAGCAATGGAAAATGCCATATGGTGGGAAAATCCCTGTAACTAACCGCATGGGATTGAGTGTTGAAGTCCAGGAGCCCATTGAGTCCCCACGCTCACGAAAGCATGGATTTAAACGTGTGACTCTTGAACATGCTGACAAAGTGTTATGTCTCCGGAAGGAAATGTATTCATCTAACGATGATGTTATACCTAGGGATTCGCGCCAACGCACGATGGGTTGCTCTAGTCATCAGACCGACGAGTTGTACTATTGGGGTGGGGGTACAGACAAGTCTCGAAAAAGAAGTACCCGAGAACCGAACTCTCACTGCCAGCGTGCTAAGATTATCAGGGAAGTATTGTCAGAATGTTCCTCCCTAAGACCGCTCTACAGAGGGTCTCGATATTTGAAAGGCTTTCCTCTGAAGCGTCGAAACCCAAATCAATGCGTTTTTACAAAAGAAGATCGGACGTTCGAGATGATGAATTCCCAGAAGTTACCATTAAGTGGTTCTAGCCCCGACTTTTCTCCAGGAAGAGGAGTCAATTCGGGAATAGCCTAACTAATGTCTCAACTTCAGCTAGAAGTTGTCAGACCTAAACAACCTGCAGTCATTATTAACATGGCTGATAAGGGAAAGTCGACTCGACATTTTAGTTCTGACCCCCTAATATCGAATCTTCTAACCCGATTGCGATCAGGAACCATTAGGCAAAGGGATTATCAAATGATGAATAGAGGCCTATTCTCGGATGATGAAGTATCAGATACTAACTCTACAGTCACTTCGGACAATACGGTATCCAGCCCAGGACAATCCCGCGAAGTGTTTATGATTAACACCGAGGAAGTGACCAAAATGGTCGAGGATGCTCTAGCCAAGCAGAAGCAAGCCTTCAAAATCGAAATGGATATGGCTATTGTAGGCGTCAAAAAATGCTGAAAGATATCCAAACACAGCTCAAAAGGAATTCATCCAAAAAATCAGATGAGAACACAAGTTTGGGTTGTCTCGCCGTGCGAGACAGTCTTTACTGTCTCGCTAGGCGAGACAGACTTTTACTGTCTCGCCCACGCGAGACAGTCTACACTGTCGCGCCCACGCGAGACAGACTTTTGCTGTCTCGCTGGGCGAGACAGACTTTTGCTGTCTCGCTGGGCGAGACAGACTTTTGCTGTCTCGCTGGGCGAGACAGACTTTTACTGTCTCGCCCATGCGAGACAGCTCTCAGAGGGTCAAAACTGCTTTGAAAACCGCCAACACGTGGCCACTAACTGTTCAAGAACGTGGGGAACGTCGTGGGCGAGAATCACGTTGATAACTGCCAGAATAACGGAGTTTCAAAACGTGGGAAGGCAGTTACAAGAAACTGTCAGACAGTTAAAGAGCTCCGCGACAGTGTTTTACTGTCTCGCAGAGCGAGACAGTAAATTTACTGTCTCGCTGGGCGAGACAGTAAATACTGTCTCGCTGGGCGAGACAGCAAACACTGTCTCGACCAGCGAGACAGCAAACACTGTCTCGGAAGAATGTTTTCTTCTCGGGGCTATAAATACCCCCTGAGATCATTTTTTTAAAGGAGGTGGGCACAAGGACGATCCAAGGCTGACCAGAGAGCATATTGCTGAGCAGACAGAGCAGAGTTCTTCAATTGAAGCAATCCCTTGACATTCAAGCTTTGACTTGTTTTCAAGAAGAACGACTATCTTACTTCGATAAGATATCGTTTCCAATTCTCACTTCGATAACGAAGGAAGAATCATTAAAGTCTTCACGATTCAAACAGGATCTGTGATTCGGCGGTCCACGAGTCAAAGCGCTCCCGGCACAGGCAAAGAACCCACAAAAGTAGTGATCCAAACAACGATCCTACGTTTATTTTCTCAAGAGTTGTAATTTTAACTTTGTTGTGTAAGAGAGTCTTATAAAAAGACTGTTTCTTTTGAATTTATTGTAATCGACCGAAGATATAATAAATTCCATGACAAGACCAACTTTTGACGAAAACAGCTATGATGGAGATGAGACAAATGCACGACCAACAGATCCGAGCCTTGTCGAATCAGATAGGTGAATCTAGTCATCGCAACAATGCTAACCAAGCAGATAGCGACTCAGATGTGGATGAGCACCTTAATGCTGATGACCCTCCCATTGACGAAAATACTAGGGGTGGCCGTACCAAGGATGACAATGCCGGGGGTGGTCGGGTTGTCCTTCTCAGAAATCATCCAAAGCATGATACAGACGAGGATGAAAAGATAAAAGACCTCGAGATCAAAATCAACGCTCTGATGTCTACTCGAGAGGTGAAGAAGACCGGCATTCCGTATCCTTACCCGAGAGAGTGGGAGTTGATCCTGTACTCGGCGAATTTCAACCTGATCAACTTCACGCCATTCGATGGGAAGGGCTCGCCCATTCAGCATCTGATTTACTTCAAGTCCCACTTGGGTATGATCTCCGGTAATGAAGCCTTGATGGTTCGGTCATTCGTTGGCACACTTCGCGGGCCTGCCTTTGATTGGTACCGACATCTCAAGCCTGGAAGTGTCAACAGCTAGGACGATATGGAGAGCTCATTTCTCGGTAATTTCTTTGATGATGGTGCTGAGATATAAATCAGAACGCTCTTTGAGGAGAAACAAGAAGACGAAGAGACGGTCGATGACTTCGTCAAGCGCTTCCGGAATAAAGCAATGAATGAGATCCAGTCATAGAGGACTTCATCCTTCAGACCTGTCATAACAATCTTTCCATCGATATATTGAAAGTTATGGAAGTAGCACCGTCCAACAACTGGAAAGAGTTCAAGGTGCGTGGAGAGCAGGTCGAACGCTTCCTCAGAAGGAAGAAAGCCGAAAGAAACCAACCGACGGCTAACCCTCCGAACTTAAGCTTCGTCTCCCGTGGTAAGGGGAAGGCACCTACAGTAGTTGTTGATATTAATCAGACGTCACGACAACAACCCCGAAAACAGCAAAAGACTTCGGACCCGAAACTCTAAAAAGAGTACTCCTTTAAGGATGAAGACGTTCCAGCCATTTTCGAATCCCTCCTTGAGAACAACAAGATCAAGCTACCACCTATCACAAATCTGGAGGAAGCTGACAATATTACGGATCCAAAGTACTGTGTATACCACAGAAGGATCCTTCATCCCACCAAGGCTTGTTTCGCTCTCAAGAATAACATCCAAACCTTAGTTGAAGCCGGCGTCATAACGCTGGGATAAGCCAAATGAGAATCGCCACACTCCGAAGAGTATACGAGTATAAACTGCTTCTCGCCACTCCGACAAGTATAAGAGTATAAACTACTCTTTCCGACACTCCGAAGAGTATACGAGTATAAACAGCTTCTCAATACTCCAACCGGTATATGAGTCTAAACTGTTTCCTTTCTTTCATGGGAAGTTCCTGGAGAGTGTCATGCCTGGTATTCTTAAGGATAACCCGGTCATCCAATTAAGTACAATATTACACCCGGTTTCGTAAAAGAAGCTGGAGGTGGATGATTCATGTAACGGGAAGTTCCCGGATTCATGTAATGGGAAGTTCCCGGAAAAATGCTATATGGTATTTTCTAACCCGATCATTACAAACAAAGTGATAAACACTAAACTCCCACTGTGATTTGTACTCTCACTCCCACTTGGTCAAACCTTCCTACAGTTAGGGCCAAAGTCAAAATCCCCTCTCGATTCCTTCCATGAACGAGAGGTTCACTTTCCAATCGAGTAATCAAACATTCCTACAGTTAGGATCGTCTCAAACCTCACACTCGGTCAAACCTTCCTATAGTTAGGGTCACAACCAAAATCCCCTCCCGATTCCTTCCATGAATGAGAGGTCCACAAATTGAACGATCAAACCTTCCTACAGTTAGGATCGTCTCAAACCTCCCATCTGGTCAAACCTTCCTACAGTTAAAGGTCAAAAACTTGAATTCACTCTTGATAAATGAGAAATTCACCTTCAGTTTGGTAATCAAACATTCTGACAGTTAGGATTACCCGAATCTTTTCAGATTTTCAAAGTGGATATCCTACTTTGAGTTTCTTTTGTAACTGGAAATAGAATATAAAATTCTTTCTTTCCAGTATCGGGTTCGTCTTTGCCCCAAGAGAAGACACCATCCTTCAACTCCGTAATCTGTGCCTTACATGCACGGGGAATTTTATCCCAAATCCTAAGAAGAGATAAGTCAACGCCTAAAACGCGTTGCCGGTTTAGTCTTTCGTCGATTGAAGAAGATACCAGAATCCAAATTTGAGAATTTTATCCTAAAGCCTAAGAAGGGATAAGTCAACGCCTAACACGCGTTGCCGGTTTAGTCTTTCACCGATTGAAAAAGACACCAGAATCCTTGTCTGGGAAATTTTATCCCGAAGCCTAAGTAGGGATAAGTCAGCGCTTAACACGCGTTGCTGGTTAGTCTTTGACCGTAAAAAGGACAAAAGCTCACATATTCGACATTGTGGTAGGTTGTTATTAATAACATCATAATCCGTGCCTTACACGTGTAGGGAAATTTATCCCGAATCCTAAGTAGGGATAAGTCAACGCTTAATACGCGTTGCCGGTTTAGTCTTTCACCGATTAAAGAAGACACTAGAATACAAGTTTGGGGATTTTTATCTCGAATCCTAAGAAAGGATAAGTCAGCGCCTAACACGCGTTGCCGAGTAGTCTATTCCAGTAAGAAAGACGAAGTCTACGTATTCAGTATCATAGTACTAAAAGAGTTAACTCTTTTAGCACAACGTTACATACAGAACGAACTTAAACAATCTGCATGCTAGCCCGACTCAAACGGTAGTCGGTAAAGGCTCATCAAATACGTTAATGGCTAAGGGTTTGCCAAAAATCCTATAAGTGGGAGAGTCATTGACGCACCAGCTCCATTAGTTGGTCTCGTGATTTGAGGATCCAACAACTTCAGGATAAGATCTATACCTGCAGATGAATCAGCTTTAACAGTTGGTCCTGCAGCTCTAACATTTGGGACCGCCATGCTCCAATGCCTTAAGATCTTAAACTGTGTAGATTCTAGCGAACGTACGAGTATAATCTGTGTTAAAGCCGATCGACGCATTACAGCGAAGGTCAATGCCGGACAACGCGTTACAGTAAAGGTCGATGCCGGTCAACGCATCGACAATTTCGCTAAAATAAGGCTAGGAAAAAAATTCCAGATTAAAGGATAATTCCAGGGAGTTCAATTGTGATCCAGATATGAATTCCCGACGAAAATGATCAGTTCAACATTAACTCAACAACACGAGCTTGTAGGCGTATAAAATTGCCTGCGGGTCCCTTAGCACAGCTCGATGA